>CAJDSM010027048.1:26380-39145 GCA_903981925.1 Ostrea lurida | reverse complement strand
CCTCTGCCCCTTCATACCATTGTCACGGATAACACTACTGTCATTCTCACTTCGCGGGTTCCTGAGTACTACACCTTTGGAACGGCTCCACGATGAAACGAAACTCACAATATAGAAAGCTTTCAAAACTAAATTACCTTTCACTAAGGCTTGTCTGCGGCCAAAGCCGAAGTTTAATTAGACTTCTAACTTTCAGATTCATCTCATCGTCCAAAGAACCCCGGGTCCAAGTACAAATCCAACTTGGACAAATATCCATTGGGTGAAGATGAGGATAAGTTTGTTCAATATGAAGGAAATGCCCTCAAAGGTATAAATTAATGAGGGGAAGAAATAATGGGGTTTGATAATCTTTTCTATATGAACCCGTCAAAGACAGATGCCATTTATGGTTCCGACGTTGAGCGTAAACCAAGTACTGGTCAACACGTTACTCCAGATTTAACTTTTGCATTTGATACAACCATTGATGACTTAGAAAATGTGCCTATTACTTTTAAAGTCTAAAGAGTTGATTGTCAAATGGATGTTAGTGCACTCTTATTCAGGAAAAGACATGTAGTGGGTAGTATAAGACCAATCATTAACTCCAGGATCTTTTCAATTCGCATTCGAGCTTTGCACTACATCCGATCAAAAAGAAGACTCCTATATATTTTAAACCTTCGAGGCAAATAGGGACCAAACTATACTGAGTCTAGGACGTACAAACTGGTACCGTGCATACTAGGATCATACTGTAAGAGAACGATGCATTTTCTCATAACATGGACCTGAATAGTCACATAAAGACAGTGCACTCTTCGACTACACTAGAAATTAGTTACCTGCAAAGGCGTTATATGTCCTATGTAGGATTTGATGAAAAATCTTTCCAAGAACCACATGAAGGTTCAATGAATAAGAATTTTATTGTTTGAGCATTAAACGCTTCCTGAACATGGATAAGATTAACTTTTGTTCAGATCATTGGTCCGATGGAGACTAGGGTTGCCCCATAAGAGTAGATTTTGATATTAGAATTTTCAATAGTATTCCGTTTCAACGAACACTCAAATAAAGCTATGAAAGTTGAGAGTCTAAGTGAAGAAGCTATCAATCTACACAAGAGTATTTCAATTAGTCCAATGTCATGTCCCGGGTAAGTGGGGCCACATTAGGGAATCAAAGTTTATAGCAAATTTTCACACACACAGCAAGAGTCTAATGATTAGTCACATTGTATACTAATCAGTAAGTACAATCCAAAGTCACGATCACGAACCAGACCTCTGGATAGGGTTGGTAGTAGCACATAGGAATCAAAATTTATATTGAATAAAGTAATTATTCTCCCCGCTATGAGTGGGGAGACATGTATTGTTTTTGGCCTGTGCGTCTGTCCTTGTGTGCACGCTCCAATAGTGCATCGCAACTCCTCTGAAAACTACTGATACTGAATTTTAAGAAACTGGATATGTAGCAAGGACATCCATACTGTATATGTGTGACAAATTAAACTTCTTAAGAAATTTTGAAAGTGCTCTATTACTTTTTTCGGAGTTGACATAGACACAACACTTGAACTTAGAATTATGAGCCTAAATCCTGTCATAGTGAGAACTAACCTTGTCAGCGCAACCCTCTCAACGACTATAACCGAATTTTAAGAACCTTCTAATATCAGTAAGAGCCACATTGTCATATGTAGTTAGCATATAACCCCATACCTAAAATTTGATCCCAATTTTGTGGAGTTAAGGGCCATTTGAACTAGAATATGTTTGCCATCCTCCATACACAACTCCTTTGAAACTATCCTACACCTGACAGCACGGGGGGAGAATCGACCGTTTGCGGCGCCATTACCGTGAATAACTCTACCCTTTTGGGGTGAGACTCACCCTATCTTCTGACAGCAATCTCCGACCATCACCCGCGGGTAACATTATCACCCTCCCAAAAAAATTGTTGTTAAAGAGGTGTAGTGACTGGCAAATAGTTCCTTTAATCATAACATGTGTGCTATAAAAGCCAAAAATTGCATTGCAATGTCAGAAGATACTCCAAGATATGAATCTTACATATAGTAGAAGACCTAATGCCTATCAAATGAACACTTAAACTGCAGAACTTGGTGTGACACGTGAAATAAGTGCTTCTATAATAATAAATGAATAAAGCTAGCATTGTTAAATCTCTATTTGGTTTTTACATGCAAAGTCATCGATACTACAAAAATCTCACCGCAAAACCGCCCAACCTCACCCTTAGCTCGGCAAATCTCAACTCATAGGGATGTAATACCGCAAAACCGGTACGTCTCCCCCCCCCTGTGCTGTCAGTTGAGTAGTTTGCCCGATGAGCCGGTAGTACTGGGTGTCTTTGTAGGGAGACCAGGTTCCGGATAAGGTTAACTTGTGTCTTCTGTTAGTGTGAGATGTTTACAGTACCGGTAGTCGCTGTGTTTGTTGTTTAGAGAGGATCAGTTCCGGTAGTCTGTGTGTCTTCGTTAAGGGACCAGTATACGGTAGTTTATTGTGTACTTTCTTAAGGACCATTCGCCAAGTTACTCTTGTGTCTTTCCTTAACCGGGAACCCTAGTTCCACTCGGTAGTACGAGTGGTGCCTTCTGTATAGGGAACCCAGTTAAGGGTTGTCTGATGTGTCTTTTGGTTAGGCACTAAATTACGGTAGTGTACTTGTGTCTTTGTTAGTGCGACACTTACCGGTAGTCCTTGAGCTCTTGTAGGTGACCAGTTACCAAGTAATTGACTTGTGGTTTTCGAGTTTAGGCGACAGTTCCAGTTCTTGTGTCTTTGGCTACCGGAACCAGTTCCTGTAGTTATTTCTTTGTGTCCTGTTAGGTAACCAAGTTACCGGTAGTCTCGTGTCTTTGTAGGGATCAGTTACCGGTAGTCTTGTGGTCTTTTGTTGGGACCAGTTACTGGTATACTTGTGTATTTGTTAGAGGATTCAGTAAACCGGTAGTCTTTTGTCTAGGAAAAATGAGACCTCCATCCTATCCTTGGTGAGTCTTGCGTCTTTGTTAGATGCAGTTACGGTTATAGTCTTGTGTCCATTGTTAGGCGACCATTTACCGGGAGTCCTGAGGTGTCTTTGTTAGGGACCTAGTTCACTGGTCAGCTGCATCTGTGTCTTTGTTAGGGACATAGTTACCGGTCAGTACTGCCTCGTCTTTGATCACAGAGGAGCACAAGCTATACCTGTATACTTGCTGTCTATATGATTTGGAGCGTCAGTTGCCAGTAAGTCGTGTGTCTTGGGTTAAAGACAAGTCTTACCCGGTAGTGTTTGTGTGTTTGTTATAGGGGACCCCAAGTTAGAACTGCGCGTATTACTTGTTCGTCTTTCGGTTAGGGACCAGTTAACCGGTAGTAGCCTTGTGTTTTGTTAGTGGAGACCAGTTATCCCGGTAGTCATGTGTCTTTGTTAAGGACAGTTTCCCGGTAAGTCGCGCATTTGTGTCTTTGTTAGGGACAGTTTCCGGTAGTGCCTGTGTTTGTTGTTTAGGTGAACCATGTTACCGGGTACGTCCCAATGTGTTCTTGTTAGGATGATCGCAGTTACCGGTTGTCTTGTGTCTTCTGTTAGGTCGACTCAGTGTACCGGGTGTTGTCGTGTGTGTCTTTGTTACGGGACCATTACCCAGGTAGTACTATGTGTTTGGTTAGGGACCCAGTTGTACGGTTGTCTTAGTGTCTTTAATTAGGGATCTAGTTACCGGTAGTCTTGTGTCTGTTGTTAGGGGAGCCAGTTTTAACGGTAGTACTGTTGTCTTTGGTTAGGGACTCAGTTACCTAGTAGTATTTGTCTTTGTTAGGGGTCAGTCTACCCAAGTAGGTCGTGGGTCTATTGTTAAAGAAGAAGTTTACCGGAGTGTTTCGTGTGTTGTTAGGGACTCAGTTACCGGTAGCCCTTGTGTCTTTGTTTAGGGACCAGTTACCGGTGTCTCTTTGTGTCTTTGTAGGACCAGTTACCGGTAGTCTTTGGGGTGTCTTTGCTTAAGGACCAGTTCACCCCGGTAGTCCTTGGTGTCTATTGTTAGGAGAACCTAGTTTCCGGTAGTTCCGTTGTTTTTGTTACGAGACCAAGTTACCGATATCCACGGACTTGTCTTTGTGTAGGGACCCAGTTACCGAGGTTGTCTTGTGTCTTTGTTGAGGGAATCCAGTTCCTGGTTTGTCCTTGTTGTCTTTGTTAGGGGACCAGTTAACACGTAGTACTGATGTGCTTTGTTAGGGACCTAAGTAACGGTGTGTCTGTGTATGTCCTTTGATTAAGCAGGATCAGTTTTACCAGGGTAGTCTTGGTGTCTCTTGTTAGGGACCCCCAGTTTCTCGGATGGCTACTTAGTGATCTGTTGTTAGGCGACCAGTATACCGGGTAGTCTTGTGTCTCTTTTGTTAGGTTTTGAGCCGGGTGTATAGAGCCGGGAGTCTAGTGTCTTTGGTTAGCGACCAACGTTACCGGTAGATTGCCTTGGTCTTTGTTGCAAGGAGCTTGGATGTTGAGCCAGTAGTCTTTGTGGTCTTTTGTTAGGGGACCAGTGTCTTACCGGTAGTCTTGTCGTCTTTTAGGGTACCAATGCAGTTTACCTTGATAGTACTGGTACGATGCGGACTGCTCTTTAGTGTATTGTGTTTTATGGTAGATTCTCAGTGACGCTTGGTGTTATGTCCTCTGTTGTCCTTTAATGTTGAGTTGGTGACCCGGTAGTTTAGCCCTGGAGTCAAGGCTGGTGTGGCCTTCCTGTCGTTATGCGTGCCACCAGTTCCTCGGCAGTCCTTTGTGTCATTTGTTACGGGACAGTTTCCGGTAGTGATTCCTGTGTGTTTGGTTAATGGGCCAAGTGCCTTGTTAGTTACCTCAACTATTAGTGTCCTTTCGTATAGAGGAGAACCTCTTGAGTTAGCCAATCGGTAGTCTTTTTGTTGTCATATTGCTCTGTATAGGTTGTACACTATTAGTTCCCGTTACATCTCGCTTGTCCGTTTGCCTCTCTTAGGACCACTAAGATGGCTCGCTTGGTTTGTTGTATAGCATGTTTGTTACGGGAAAGCCAGTTTTTATACTGAGTATAAGATTACTCGATTCTTTGATGTAATTTACCCTGGGACTGACCCAAGTAACGCGAGTGAGTGTTTTGGTGTCTTTTAAGTTCAGGGTGACTCAGTTGAGAATGGCTGTCATGTCCTTCGTTGTTGCGTTTTGATTAGGAGACCTGTAGTTACCGGTAAGTCGGCTTTGTTTGTCCTTCGTCTAGGTGACCCAGTTTTATCTGCTTAGTCTTTTTGTGTCTCTTTTTGTTAGTGGAGCAGCTTATTCGGTCGCACTCTTGTGTTCTTTCTAGAGCATATATATTTTTACTTGGATACTTTCACCTAGTGTTTTTTGTTGGATTAAAGAGACCCATGCAGTTTCGGTATCTTGTGTCTTGTGTTCATGGGAGCCGACAGTTGACCGGTAGTCAGTTTTGTGTCTGTCTATTGGTTAGTTGGACTCAGCTTCCTCGTTAAAGGTTTCTCTTTGGTGTCTCCTTTTCTTAGGGACCAGTTCTCGGGCGTGGGTCTTTGTTGGAGGGAGCAAGGTTTTAAACAGGTTGGCCGTTGGTTGTATCTTGATCTAGGTGCGACAACGAGTTTTAGACCGATCGAGTCACTGTGTCCATTTTTGATTTAGTGGACTCAGTTAAACTGTTGTCTTGGTGTTTTTGCCCCTTCACCAGGCTTCGATTGTCATGTCTATCCGGCGATCAGTACTTTTGTGAATCTTTGTTAGGGGACGCAGTAGTTAAACGGTGTCTGTGTGTCTTTGTGTGGAAGAACCAAGTATCCCTGGTATGTCGTCTCGTGGTCTTTCTTCCGCGACGGAAGGGCAAACAGGGTCCTGCCTGGTAGTACTTCCGCTGATCCTTTAGTTGTTAGGTTTGAACAGTGAGGCTCGGTGAGTACTGACCGGGGTAGTGTCTTTGTTTAGGGAAAGAGGAGGGTGCTAGAGCTGGTTTGTTCTTGGATGGTCGTGTGTGGTAGGAGGGAGACCAATGGTGGCTATGCTGGTCAGTGGTGGCGTTTGGGGTGTGTGGGATACGGGTATCTGAGTTCCCCGGGTCTAGTTTTTGTCTTTATGTGTTGTCGATTTAAGTTAAGTGTGACTGCCAGCGTTAACCGGTGAGCTCTTTCATCCACTGTGTTGCTTAATGTATAGTGTGTATATCCTGCCTGCTTTTTACGGGGTTTAGTATCTTTGATGTGTCTTCGTTAGGTGAAAACCAGTTACCCGTGAAGATTTTTGGCCTGTGTCTTTGATCTGAGCGCGATCAAGTTAGAGCAGGATACGCTCCTTTTGTTTGCTTTCGTTCATTTAGTGGTGTCAGTACCGTAACGTTCCGTTGGGGCGTGAGGTGGTTTCTTTGTGTGTAAGGGACCGAGTTACCTCGGGTATGTAGTTGTGTCTTGAGGATCGACCAGTTACCCGAGGTAGTCCTGTGTCTTGTTTGTTCAGTGGCTCGGACCCGCTCTCAACGGTAGGGTTCTCTTGTGCTTTTGCTTATTGTCGTGTTCGCTTTCTCTACAAATTGGAACCAGTCTACCCGAAGTTACCCTGTGTTTTCCTCGTTAGACCGGCGAGTTTTAACACAACCGCGGTAGTTCACTGTCCGTCTTGTTCTATAGCTTATAGGGGGACTCCAGTAGTAAGTCGCGGTTGTCATTGTGTCTTATGTTCATGAGTGTCGTGTGTTATAGCTCTCCTGCCTTGAGTGTTGGGGTCACGGGGGAGGGTTTGTTCGTTTGTTGTCATTTGATATTAGTATAGCGGACCAGTACGAGTTACGTTAAGACTATGTGTTTGTTAGGGACTAGCGTAATGCGGTGTTCTGGTGGTCCTATGCTAAGAGACAACCTTAAGTTAACCAGTAGTCTTGTGTCTGTCATTCGTAATTAGGAGACCGAGGGACGGGGCTTAATCCTGATAGTACTGTGTCTTATGCTTTCAATGGCGACCAGTGTACACGGTAAGTCCCTGTGTCTTACTGCTTAGGAAAGACAAAGATATCCGTTAGTTCGCGTGTAAGTTGTTGCGAGGTGAACCTGGAGTGCTCGCGGGAGTGCTTGTGTCGTGAGGATCCGCGGGGAGGTTGTTGCCGGTACGTCTCTGTGTTTGTTGTTTTAGGACTGAACAGTAACCTCAGAGTAGTCTTCGTTTTTGTGCTTATCGGAGCTCCATGTTATCGGTAGTCTTAGTGTCTTTGTTTAGGGACCAGGTTCGGTATGTTTGTACGTTTGGGGTGTGTTTGGTTCTGAAGGGATCGACACACATTGTTACATCACTGTCTAGTTGTACTTTCGATTAGTTCGTTGTATAGGGACCCAGTTACATAGGGTAGTTACATAATCTGGGGTATGTTGTTGTTGTCTTTATGGTCTCTGTCATTGGTACCAGCAGATTTGGACTCGGTAGTGTACCTGTGTCTTTGTGCTGCATTAGGAACGAATATGCGCACCATAATTCACCCCGTGGTCAGTTCTTGTGTCTTTGTTATGCGGATCAGTTACCGTAGGTAGTCTCTGTTATGTGTTTTTGTTTAAGTAATATGAGACCAGTTCTCCTGGTTACTTATTGTCTATTATAAGGTTAGTGCGACTACGTTAGCGCATGATGGTAGTCTCCTGATTGTATTTTTGTTATTATGAGAGACCAGTGGAGGCCAGGGTAGTGCCTGTAAGTCTTTTCTTCGGGGATCTAGTTTTTTACCGCGTAGTGGCTTGTGTCTTTGTTATAAGTGGGTAAAGTAATATACGATATGTCGCCTAGGGGTTGAGCAATCTTGCTGTATCAATGATTCTGGTTGGATCCATCGCCAATGAACTGTTTAAATAACCATGGTGAGCTGACTTTGCTGATTCAACGAAGGCATGGATAGAGTTATGCTAAACCTGGTTGGAATACACAGTGATAAGTATAAAAAAAAAGAGAGATAGAGAAAGCAATTATTAAGATTGAATGATGAACTTCAAATTGCAATAGGGAAGATACGGGGGATGTAGTTCGAATTGAAACAAATATGGATACACTGTCAACAGCATTCCTTTTTGATAGTTTATAGTATTTCTAAAGTGGGTGAGATACCAGGAATTTAATGCACCTAATTTGTAAAAAGTCGGTCCCTAACATGTTGGGAGTAATTTTCGTTTTTCTCGATCTTCAATAGCGTTAGTGACGGTCTAAAAAATGAACAGCCGCAAGTGGGCGAGGCTTCCAGTGCGGGCTGAAGTCACCACCATAAGGAGCATCTCTCTTTGAGGTTTAAGGGCTTTTTAAGAGCTCTCAACATAGAGAGGATGTTATCTTATGCTTAATTACCATTTACTAGGTACATAATGGATAATTTTTGTGGTTCCATAGACGGCCAGGGCGCCCTGCCCCCCCCCCCCCTCGGCTCCCTCGATCTGAATCCGTCCTTTCCGCACATATTTAACGCCTGGTTACGCCCGTACTACAAGCGAGATGGCATGAGAGAAGGTCAACGCATTGCGCTTGCGTAGGCAAATTGACAGCATGGTTGATATAGTTTGCGAATGGGGATTCCGTCCGTAGATAATGACATGGAAAAGCCATCTATATGTGATGAAGACTTAAAACGGGACGCTTATAAACTGTCAATAACGTACGTATTACGAGGAACTCCCTGCTTCTGGGGGCGGTGATAACCTCGATTCTCGACCGATGATATATTGCATTTCAAAGTTACCAAGTACAAAGGCTCTCGCACCGGACCCTTCATGGTGAATTCTTGTTCTCCGTTGGATTTGTCTCTATCTGTTTCATTACAGTTAGTAAATTGTGTACTTAAGTCTCTTAACTGTTGCGCTCCAAATTTTTCCAGTATGAGAGGTAAATGAAATATTACAATTGGATATGGTTTTCGTAAAATAGAGATTCATGTTTGGTTATTAATTTATGTAACCTTGTGCCATGTCCTATGTTGCATGCGTTCAACGCAATTCAGGATCTAAAATAAACTGCGGGCAGCCCGCTATTGAGCCCTAGAGGCTTCTAACTGGCCCCAGGGGTGGACCAGTTGTGATCAAGAAAGTGTCTTAGGAGGCCGACGAAATACGACCTACATTTTTTTTACTGTGTGAATTGTAGAATATTAGCATCTTTCCATTTGAACGATATGTTTTAAAAGAATCAAATAAAATTTTAGACCAGGGATTCACTGTTTCTAAATACCTACAAGCAGATCATTCATGTATGTGTCAAAGACACGAACACTGCGATATAAGATCAACGTTATTATCTCATGAGAGAAGAAACGATTTTTAACAAGCACTGAAACTTGGGTGTATCAATCGTAAAATTTTGTTACAACACAATATATCTCAGCCAATTGGTCCATAGTAAGCACAGCACGATATTTAAACGCCCTGTGGATGCTTGTCTTGCGACTATCGCAATTAAACTATGCTTGTATGTCTAAACATCTAAGTCAAGATCGAATAAATTTATATTCAGTTTTATGTATTTATTTATTCCGTATCGAGATATCAACTTTGATCTGAGTATATTGACATTCTTATTAATTTTAAAGTTTAGCGTGTTCGGGGAAGGCGTATTAAGCCTATGAGCTTAACACAGTCTCGATAAGCGCTAGTTCTTTGTGGACTGCATTACACCCGTAAACACGCTAACTTTTTAATAGTTCGGAAAACCAAAGGAAGTAAATGTCATGTGTTTAAGAGAGATAATAGATCAATCTGTTTAAGAACTCCTATTCTATCGTTGAAACCTGTGTCTACAATTGTGTTCTGAGCATCTCTCGCTCCAATAATAATACTACATCGAATTATTTATGTGTAGTGTGAAGTATTAAAAATAAAATGCAGGAAAAAATTTTAAGAAATAAGAATTTACTTGTTCTGTAATGTTAAACATTTGTTAAATATCACATGAAGCCTCAAAAATTTTTAGGATATTCATAAAAATAATTTTCTTTTAAATCCAACATTAAAAGATTTTGTAGAAATTCGAATATGTTTTAGAAATTAAAAAATCACATTTAAGAGAGGATAAAGAAAATAAAAATTCATTGGATGTCTTACAAAACTATAACAAAAAAATCTTAACACACACGGAACTAATATTAAGAAAAAAATATAAATATAAATCCAGTAGTTTTTATACATGTTTCCGACATTACAAGGTAAAATTCACAGGTTAGAAAGCACAACATTGACATGATAAATTGAACTTTGTCTATACAGGGCAAGATCTTTTCAAAGTTATATACAGAATATATAATATGAGCTCTATTAAAGTAACACTTATAGGTCAACTGTGTGGTGTTGTTTTGAAAAATTACGGTCGTCATCCTAGGGACTATGCACATGCCGTAATTTGTCAGATGTGACTGTTGACATTCTGGTACTTCATATCCTTCCGACCGCACTCTCCGTACATCTAATATTGGGTATGATTTTAGTAAAACACCTAGTTTTCATTTTTAAATAGGAATAGGTTTCACTAGGAAAAACCTTATCTTGAACTCTGCAAAGAGGAAAATTGCATAGTCTTTCCGTAAACATCTGACTTTCAGTTAATTCTGTCTGTCAATGAAATCTATCCCTATTTTGAGCGCAGGAAATTATTTCAGATATGTGGCGAGCTCAACTCGACATAATCATATTCGTGTAATAATATCAAGGTAAGCTTCAATTCAATAGTGGGAGCATTTGAGTATCCGTGATCGTTTAATAGCTAAAATTGTTCAAATCATCTTAGATTTTCCGCATTCTTTTAATCATTGTTTTACAATGCTCGCACGTTATGTAGTTCTATTTCTAATTGGCTATAAGCAATGCATGAAAAATTTGATCGATCCATTTTGTGAGTTGGCAAGTCACTGAGAGTTAACAGAAACTTATACAATGTGCCTCTTCAAACTTATTACTAAGGCTTCGGAGGTCTCTTGTTGTTTTTTGTTTATTACGAAGAGTATACAAGATTATTTCACAAGGAGTAACATATCTTTACTTGTTTATCTTATAAATTGAAATATATATCTGAAGATTGTGAGAATTTCAACTTATTAGATTTTTCAATTTCTGTATATCAAAGGAATTTCCAGACTAGGTTAGCAGTCGTATATTGAACTTGTAATAAGTGAATATATAGATACTGCTTATAAATGAGCAGAGACGTATGATTCGATATTCATGATTGTAAGGAGAGTTAAAGAAAAATCGTATGACTTGCATAGAGCAGCGGTGTGTGAGGCATATTGAGAGAATGAAAATAATGTATCTGATCTAACATATTATATCGACTCTCACTGTGCAGTGTACTGAGCAACGATGACTATCGAGAATGTCTCTGATCAGAACCAATGAGAGAGCCACCACACAGCTCAGAGAGTGATGGCGGATGAATATACACAAAAAAATGGAATATCTTAGGAAATTTGAGGATCATTTTTTACGAGCAATTCGAATGCGTTTCACAGTTGCGCCTTTTGAGAGACCTATATAATTTCAAAACGTGAATACTCTTAATACAACACGCTATAACCATGTCATCATTGATATAGATCCTATATATAAACGAGGTTTTATATTTTAACTTGTTTCGATATGATCATAGGGAGGTGTGGCAATTGTACTAAATTACCCTTTTAAAGAGGATAATTTGTCCTATGGAAAAAATTAAATTACTTTATTAATCACCTGTACATGTTTCAGATGATAATTATAAGTATTTCACCAACAATGTACTGACAGCTCTTAAAACGCAGTGAGATTTTGCCCGAGCTAGGGTGAGATTTGGGGTGATTGGGGTAGATTTTTTTTTAATATCAATGACTTGCTGAATAAAGGCCATATAAGTATTTAAAATACTAGCTTTTAGTTCATTTTTATTATAAAACGCAATTATCAAGTGTGCATGACATACCAAAGTTTCAGCACGTTAAAGTGTTCATTTGAAGGCAGTTAGTTCTCTACTAATGTATTAGTATTTCTATCTCTGGAGTTATCTTCGACATTTGAAGGCATTTTTGGCTTTTTTTTATACAACTGTTCATGATTAAAGGAACTATATTGCCAGTACTACACCTTTAACAACAATTTTTTTGGGAGGTGAAATGTTTACTCGCGGGTGATGGTCGGAGATTGCTGTAGAAGAAGGGTGAGTCGTCACCCAAAAAGGGACGAGTAATACAACAGTGTAATGGCGCCCAGCTAAAGCGGTACGATTCTCCCCCCTGTAGCTTGTCAGGTGTGATTAGTTTCAAAGGACGTTGTGTTGGAAGGATCTGCGCACATATTCTGAAAGGTTCCAAATGGCGCCTTAACTCCCACAAAATTAGGGGATCAAAATTTCTGGTAGGGGTTATATGCTAAACTACTATGACAATGTGGCTACAGCTTACGATTATTAAATGTTCTTAAAATTTCGGTTATAGTTGTTAGAGGAGTTGCGCTGTACAAGGTTATTCTACTAGACGGATTTAAAGGCTAAATTCTAAGTTAAGTACGGTGTATGTCAACTCCCGACAGAAAAGTAATAGAGATTCAAATTTCTAGAGCTGTAATTCTGTCACCAACTACATATGGATGTCCTTGCTCATATCAGTTTCTTAAAATTCAGTATCAGTAGTTTCAGAGGAGTTGCGCTGACACTATTGGACGGACACAGGACCAGACGGCACGGCCAAAAACAATAATGTCCTCCCCACCATACGCGGGGGGAACCAATAATGTACTG
>CAJDSM010027048.1:0-15643 GCA_903981925.1 Ostrea lurida | reverse complement strand
TCGATTTGATATCACGTGTCAAAGTCATCAGAAATGCGGATTGACCAGGTCTTTCTAATTATAAACGATAAAAAAACTCGGATTGACCTAGTACTTTCTAATTACTAGATTAATGAAACCTTTGTAATGATGCAACGATGATTGTGCATTCATGACGTTTTCATTCCAACCAATTAAATTCTCTTTCCGGAATCACGTCACCTCTTCTCGTAGATGTCAACAATAAAGACGGTGAAATAGGAAGATTCTCTAATTCATTACAGTTTTATAAAATCACTTCATCAGTATAAAGACAACACACACTAAAATTAAAAACAGCTTACCTATTTCTTTTTTTTATTTTTATATCTAACATGTTAAAAACAGAAAACAAAATGCAATAAAAAACAGCTTCAGCTTACTACTTTTTTTTAAATCAAAAGGAGCGGAGGCAGGGGATGCAATTTGTATTCCTAATTTTGTCAAGCTTTATTTGAAAAATAATATACACAAATGTAGCCCTTCAATCGGTCATCCCATAGATTATTTGAACTTCACAGAAAAGCATTCGAAGCCCGCGTTGTCCACTTCGTGCTGGGTCGTAATGCCTTTTTCTGGGTGAAGTCACAATATATCTATGGATTGACCTCATGAAAGGGCTATATTTGATATTATTCCAAACTGCTTACTTATATCAGTAAGTAAACTATGGTCAGGGGAAGACACATACAAATTTTGATGTCAGAGGTCAAGGTCCTCAGTGATGACTTTTTGGTTTTACTTTTGGGGATGATAGTAAAATCAAAATTGGGGTGTTTCATTACAATGCTTTGCCAATGATGAAGTGCATTACAATACTTAAAAATAATATTACTAGATATTCTGCATTACCTATATGTGTTGACGGACAAACATAAAGAGAGATGGAAACACTGATTTAATACTAAATGGCTTCTGAATCTTTGATGTGGGGCCCTAAATATTAATCTGTCGATGTAATTTTCATATTACTGTAATTGATATACTGTAACTGTAAGATTGTGCATGATTACTGTTCATCTGCTTTTTGCTCTGACACAAGGGAGACAACCACAACACCTGCTTACTAAAGAACCCTACCAATAACATAGTGCTAATTTTTATCTACTCATTTTGATTTTTTTTTTTTAAGTTGAACTACTTTTCAATGAAAATAGTGTAAATTTTAAAAGATATTATTCAAAAATCCTTCTAAATACTGGTTTTGCTTTTAGTCTGCAGGAAACGAAATGATCTGTGATCAACATTTAGATGGGGATTTTTTCCCAAACAAAACTTGAACATTTATCATCCATTGTTTAATTTCAAAAGAAACATCAAACGGTGCTCCATCACATTTTTATGCAATCTATAAAGTGATCCTATACTTCAAAATACATATTACAAATATTAGACCATCCTGTAATTTCCGAAGCAATATTTGCTCAAGATTACAGGTAATAAATCAATAGTTATTATACGCCATGGTATTGTTCAG
The DNA here is from genome assembly GCA_903981925.1 of Ostrea lurida. Taxonomy (NCBI): domain Eukaryota; kingdom Metazoa; phylum Mollusca; class Bivalvia; order Ostreida; family Ostreidae; genus Ostrea; species Ostrea lurida. The sequence continues at coordinate 14,148 of CAJDSM010027048.1, read as the reverse complement.
CTGGTTTCTACATACACAAAGCTTGCACAACATAATTTCCTTTTTCCTGCTGCTTACTGCAGCAGCAGGTTGCATTGGACGACCCCTACCTATGAGTAAGTTGCTTTTGCCTGCTGGTTACCGCAGCAGCAGGTTGCATTAGACGACCCCTACCTTTGAGTAAGTTGCTTTTGATGCTGTATCTGTTGGCCACAGAGAGGACATGCGTTGCTATGGCTCTCACTCTCTCTACTGCTGCCTCCAACTCCAGATCTCGGAATGGAATCTAAATAGAACAAGGATAACGAGATATAAATTGGACACTTTAGTGAAGATGACATATTACTCTTATGCATATATTCAATCCAGACAAAACATAGAGATGATATATATATAATAAAATTCATACATAAAAACATCTCAAACATTGTGGTTAAATAAATGCATTTCAAAATGAGTGCTTTCTATTAAATAACTGCAACGCTTCACACTGGCCATATTTCATGAAACATGTTAGCACCTCATTTACTTTCAAAACTGAAGATTATTTCTTATATTTACTGTCTACTTTTAATTTCGTGGGGCTAAAATTTCATGATTTTTACTGTTTGGTATTTTATGATGGTTTAAATTTCGCAGATAAATTTCTTTGAATAAACTTAGTGGTAAGTCTTCCAGGGAAGACAATGTTCGCCTGCCTACTTCTAATTTCATTTGAAAAAATACTTCATCATTTAAAGTATCATCATGGCAAAAAAGTATATAATTATGTTTTGTCAGAATTCAGTTCTGTTCAAGTTTACCAGAATGACAATGCATATCCTAACATATGAATTTAGATGAAATGAGATATTGTTATGAGATGCCATTACAAGTTTGTTTATGTCAAAAAAATTAAAATTTGCGTCAAACAGGAAGTTGAATGATGCAGAATGGAAACTGCGTTACACAATACAGTCGTCCATACTGATGCTCTGTGCCAAATATCAGGAAGCTGGCTTATGTGGTTTCTGAGAAAAATGTGACAGAAAATTGTCTATTTTAAAAATATTCTAAGTTGCGTCAAACAGGAAGTTGACATGCGGCAGATTGGAAACTGCGTTACACGATACAGTTGTCCATACTGATGCTCTGTGCCAAATATCAGGAAGCTGGCTTATGTGGTTTCTGAGAAAAATGTGACAGAAAATTGTCTATTTTAAAAATATTCTAAGTTGCGTCAAACAGGAAGTTGACATGCGGCAGATTGGAAACTGCGTTACACGATACAGTTGTCCATACTGATGCTCTGTGCCAAATATCAGGAAGCTGGCTTATGTGGTTTCTGAGAAAAATGTGACAGAAAATTGTCTATTTTAAAAATATTCTAAGTTGCGTCAAACAGGAAGTTGACATGCGGCAGATTGGAAACTGCGTTACACGATACAGTTGTCCATACTGATGCTCTGTGCCAAATATCAGGAAGCTGGCTTATGTGGTTTCTGAGAAAAATGTGACAGAAAATTTTGTGACGCCGACGACGCCAGACGACTAAAGTGATCCCTATATGTCGCCTCCGCTAATGCAGGCAGGCGACACAATGAACTCATACTCCAAATACTTCGCAATGGTTTTATTTTAGCGATCGTCAATATAATCAAGAATAAAGTGAAAATAAAAGAAAACCATACAAATATTTCCCTTTTTGAAGTAATACATGTATGATACAGACTACATTTAAAACCACAGGAAATGCTCTTACATCATCAGTTTCTGGGTACTTGGCAACACAAACACTGATTTCCTTGTTTACAATGGGCAATCTCTGGTACAGCTCCTCTGATAGGTATGGCATAAAGGGACTGAGGCCGCGTAAAAATGTGTCGACACACAGACACAATATCTGCATGGTGGACTCTTTCTTCTGAACACTTTCACTATTCATAATTGGCTTTGAATATTCCTGAAAGTAAATATTAAGTTCATCCTTTTCAATTTTTTTCTAGATATTTTAAAAAAGGTGATACAAACTGACATCAAAGTAAAATTTGTAGGCTTTGATATGTCCAATCTAGGTCTGTAAGTAATTTTCATGTCAGAAACCAGTGAAAATTTGTCACTGATGAGTATGTTTTGATCCCATCTCATTGCAACCCCCCCTCCCCCAAAAAGCATTTGAATACAGTAGCTTTCTACTGGCCAGCCATTTGTATTGACTTTATTTGATTGGTGTTAATACTGTTATCAATCGACATATGTTCACTATTTTTGTATTAGCATTTTACCCTTGATATCTCAAATCCATCGATATCTCAAAGTTTTTTCTCAGTCCCATCAAGTTTGAGATAATGAGGTTTGACTGTATCTTCCCTTTCAAAAGGGTGACTCTTGAATTTTAAATACCCATGAATGCTTTGTGGTAAGTTTAGTTGGAAATGGCCCTGTGGTTCTTGAGAAGTAGAAAATGTTAAAAGTTTACACACGAACATGGACATAAAGTGATCAGAAAAGCTCACTTGAGCTTTCAGTTAAAATACTGTAAAAGTGGTTATTTACGCTGGGGGTTAAGTACGCGTTTAGCCATGCCTTACATTACGCATGGGGGAAAAATACGCAGTAACTAAATATGATATATATTTAATATATTAGCTATTTTATAACCATACACGTGGGGGAAATTTACGCACTTATTAAGTGACCACGTAATTAGTGTAAATTTCCCCCATGCGTAAATAACCACTTTTACTGTAAGCTAAAAGGTAAAGTCCAACAAAAAATCTCTGGATTTACAGTAAATTATATCATACATGTCTTAACAATTTGATTGCTTTTTACCTACCAGGTAAATATCACAGAAGTCGGACACCCAGAAGTTCTGTAATGCTTTTGTGCAGACTTGCAAGTCATAAGATTTAAATCCTTCATTACACAGTTCCACCATGTTACACAGACGACTCAGTATCCATTTGTCCAACAGGTCAGCAGACGGCGCCATGGGATTACTATATTCTACAACAGCGTCAGTGTAGCTGGTCACAAACTTAAAACCATTCCAAATTTTGTTACAGAAGTGCCTCCTAGCTTGGACATGATCTACATTCACTGGAATTTCATCATCTACAATAAAAGACAAAATTAACAATTATAACGTCATTACCTAATAAACATAATTATGTGTTCATAAACCTATAAGAATACCCCTCCTCCAACTCATTTGTTGGAAAATTTTGAAGTCATTTTGCACAGAAAAACTTTTTACTGCATCCCCCCCCCTTCCAACTTTGATACAACTTCCTGTTGGCTTGGCACTGATACTAATACAAAATAGACAAAAACATTTTTATTAAAGTAAAAAATTCATACAATGTTAGAAAGACATTATATTTCAGAAACATGTGAATTTCATATCTTTAAAAATATAATTTTGCCTCATTTTTAAATCTCTATGTACTAGACACTGTTCTTATACACAATTTGCTGTCATCATGACCTGGCAACAATTCATTTTATAATGTTAAAGTGTAATAGATTAGTTAGTGATATAACTGAGATACAGACCTTTGAAATCATAGGAACACAACATAAATCTCAGAGCATCTGTCCCACAGGCCGGGATTCCCCGGGGAAAATCCCTCCTCTGGCCCTCCTTGGCGGTCTCCAATTCCTGGGCAGACAAGTTACCATCCTCTACCTTTTTATGTAAGTCCTACAAAATGATGCTGAGAGTAACACTGTGGCAAATTATTCATAATCAGGATTGGATCAGATGGAGCTTGACCTTGCAGTGTGCAGATACAGTTAACTCTCGAATTATCGCCAACTCAATTCATCGCCATTTTCACTATAACGCCGCATTTTCCCCAGGAACGTTTTTCCTGTTACTTAAAATTCTTGTTAAACGCCAAACTCGCTTTCGCCATCCGCCACGGTGTTTTATAGTACAAATGTCTGTTTTTACATTGTCAATTATCTTGATAAACCGCCATGGGTACCTGTGGTCATCGAAGCGGTAAATTGGTCATTTAATCGATCTCCGGCGTCTACCTGTGCAGAAAGACCTCGGGTAATTGCTGTATTTTAAAAATATACAAGAAATATAAGATAGAGATGTAGTCATGTTATTTTAGTTTTGCGAGAGTTTTAACAATGAAGACATTTTCAAAAATGTTTTCTAATCAAGACTTTATTTCAAAATCCTACGGCTAGCAGGTCTAAAACAATCAACTCTTGACAATTTTTTAAATAATCTTGAACAAGTACACTGTATTTTATTCGTGCGTCTTGTACGTATTGTGACTGGTTTGTGTTTGTAGATGTTGTGTATTGTTGAAATAAAGCCTTATTGTTAATAAAAACAATACACCAGTGCTGGATGTTTTTAAATCATCTATTAACGGAAATATTTACATGAATGATATAAGCAACCACTCTTTTCCTGAATTATCTAAGCAAGAAGTGCTAAAAAAAAAAAAAAAAAGAGGTAACTCTTTTTCTACAAACAAATTGCAGAAATTCAATTCATCGCCAAATTCGTTATAACGCTCATGGATTCCAAAAGAAACAAAGGTGGCGCGTTTAGCGAGAGTGACTGTATGATCCAAACAATGATACACCAATAAAATTCCAAAAGTAGGCCACAATTTCCTATTTTTGGTTTGTGACAGACCTCAAGATGCATCAACTCTAACCATAATAGTCCTAGTATCAGTGTGAATTATATGACCTGGACTTGAAACAGCTAACAGACAGAAAAGCTCAAACCATGAAAAGGCCTGCATAAAGATGGGCATATAACAAAAAACTGTACTCAGAATATTTCAGCATTATGGAAATGTATATTTTGTAATTTAGGTGAATTTGATTTATTACATGTAAATACAGTAGAACCTCGTTGTCTCAAACTTGATGGAACAAAGAAAAAAGTTTGAGATATCCATGGGTTCAAGATATCAAGGGTAAAAACACTCAGATAGGTAAAATCAGTTTGACATAGCCATGGTATTCGAGATATCAGTGTTCGAGATACCAAAGTTCAACTGTAAATGAAGTCTTTATCATCATGTACTAAAACTAACCTCAAGTGTTATACCAGATATCACATCTAGTGGATCTATCACATTGCCCAAGGATTTACTCATTTTCCGTCCATGGGCATCTCTCAGCAAGCCATGCAGCAACACCTGTATTGTAAAGATAAATATTCCATTATGAAACTGAACAAATTTGTTATACATGTAGATATTCTCTTTTGAAACATCACAAGTTTGTTATAAATGCCACAGGTAAATAATGTGTACTGAATAACCTTAGAAAATGGCAGCTGATTGGTCAATTTCATTCCCAGCATTACCATCCGAGCAACCCAGAAAAACAGAATGTCACTCCCTGTTTCCATAAGACTGATGGGATAATATTTTTGAAGATCAACCGTCTGTAAAATAGAAATTGGAATTACCTGTAGGTTACTTGCATTGATACCTTGATTCGATCTCTTGTATATGAATGATGAATTCCACTGATAGAAATACTGTCAGTTATTCTAAGTAACACAGTAAACCTGATTGGGCCATCCGAGTGGTGAAAAGGGAAATAACCCTGAGGAAAACCAGGTGTCCAGGACATCCTCATCTAATGAAGAATAAAATGATAAATTGTTGTTCCTCGAAAAATTCTTTTGTTATCTCTAATAGACAACAAAGCGCTACTTATTACTATACATATACAAAGCACACGGTAAAATCCTATGTAAAATTTTCATAAGCAAAGTTACTTAATTTTTCTTGAAAAGTGAATGTACAATATATTATTTTTTTGCAAACTACAAGCTTCATACCAGCATGTGCAATATTGGGCATAGATTAAAATTGCTCTATACTTGAGGACAGAATGAGTTAATTGATAAAATAAAATACACTTTTCAAGACGGACAATCAATATATATGTATTCTGTAAAGGGTGGATACAAGACGTACATTTTGTAAAAGGGGATCAACAGTTAGGTATGTTTGGGGCCTTAGGGTTTGGGGGGGGGGGCACTAAACTAAGTCCTCTTAATCAGTGATTACCCACATTGTCCTTGTGCTGCGATAACTTTACCTTGGTTTATCACCAAGTCCTCTTCGTTAGTATCCAATACTTTTATTGCTTTTTTTACCGCCTCTCTGTGAGTTTTTGCTACAATCCATACACTCCTCTCTGGACCCTTAAATGTTAAAAAAATAACACATTTCATTTGACCTGCTGCTCAGCAGGAGTAAACTGACCAAGTCTGACCTTCAGGGACATTCAAAAGTTACCAACAAGGTTAAAGTTTGTTGTGGACATAAAGACAAAAAGACAGGCCAACAAGGCTAGATATGGATGTTGTTGCATCTAGTATTCACTTTTATCAAATATTGGTTCAGCAGTCTAAGAAGTAAATTCGCAATTGTTTATGTTTGACACAAGACTGAAAATACACAACGCATGACAAAATAATAAAAGACTTATAGCAAAAGGTCATATACATGTAGCTGAGTAATTCATGGGGTCCTCAATACTGTGCAATGATATATCTCTGTTTCAAAAGATGGAGTGCTTGAATCATATTGGTATAACAAAGTCATATACTGTGGAATCATCATCGTTCGTGGGGGACCAATGTTCGTGGATTTCGTGGGTCACCCTTACCCACGAATTTACGTCCCAACGAACATGTTTTATTTTCCTTTTAATCTTATGTCGTTTGCATTATTTATCAATTACCCACGAAATTACGTCCCCACGAACCAGCTAAAATTTGGTTACCCACGAACATTGACCCCCACGAATTAAAATGATTCCACAGTACTGTTTAATATGCTATATAGCAATTTACCATAGCTAGAATTTCATGGATAAAGAAGTAAACACAAAATTTACTGATATTTAACAAAGTTTGAATGACACTTTTTATGCCTTATCTTTCATATATGATATAGAATTTATTATCTGTTTGAATAAAGAATCAAGTTATTCGGTCAACATGGACAGAAAACCGATTTATGAAAGTAGAAAATCTGACCTTGATTTTATCATAGGCTAGATAGGCAGGTATCCTGTGCCCCCACCACAGCTGTCGAGAGATACACCACTCCCTGTAGTAAAATAATATACATTTATGTACACACAAACACAATGTGCCCATGATATATACAATAATTGTTGCTAAAAGGATTTCCATAGTTGGCGTATCATAAATCATGAAAACTTGAGTTGACATTTTGAAGCTACAAGTCAGTCATGGAGAGAAATGCACATATACAACTGTAGTATTCATAAGAGAGAGGAGAAATCTGTGGCTGGACCAGGAATTGAGCCCGGGACCCCTGTATTATTAGTCAGGCGCTTTAACCACTGAGCTACCCAAGCTGATATCCACTGTCCATATAGCCCTAACTACTACACAACAAAAGGTCTACAGGTCTTAACTGTCACCCAGGTACATGTATCACAGTAAAACATAGATTGCTGTTGGTGTAAGAAATGGATCATTGAAAGGAACAGATCACGACCAAACTTCACCATTGATACAATATCCTTCATATTTCCTCATTTTCCTCTTTTGCACTAAATGACTTTTCTGCTTCTGAAATGACCTCACAAGAATTTTCCTATTCAAAACATCTGAAAGAATACACCAGATTTACACCTTTGTACTGCTTGATTATTTTGCACTCTTTGTCTCATCTCATCCCTAGGATGACTTTTCTTTCAAAGATCGCTCACTAATATGACAGAAGACCACTTTCCCTATGTATCTGTATTTAGTAATTTAAAAAAAAGGACGACATTTCAAGACTTGATCTATTTTCAGTGTATAACACCTATAGCCCTAATTAATGGGCATAAACCCCTGATCTAGGGGTTGTCAATTTTATAATGTTGGTAGTTATGCATCCAGTTTGTGACAACTGTTCAGGAGTTTGAAAATTTTATATCTACATTTTTAGTATATGTCCAAAGATGGGACCATAAATTCTTACTAAGGGATGCATTGACAATTTTAGGGACCTCCTTGCCCATCAGAACTATGTACCAAATTTGTCTCCTACACATGCAGGAGAAAATTCAAAATCATTTTTGGTATATGAAATATACATAACCTCACTCTGGGGTCAGTCACCTGACCCATGAATAAGAAATGCTATTGTTTGAAAGAGACATCTATAATAACTACATACACTATTTGTTTGTAAGATACACAGAGGTAGAGAAGAATGAACTATTTTTAGAGCTTTTGCCCCATCCAGAGACCCCAAAAGGGTAAGGACCATGAAAATCTTACCCTAAGACCCCAAAAGGGTAAGGATAATGAAAATTCCCCTATTCCCTAGAGATGCTAATATTGGTGAAATCATTTAACATAGCGAAGATTTTCAAAGGATGACCATTGGACAATAGGTGACCTGAGTTACAAAGTTCCTAAACATTTATCATTCAATTGTACAATTAAACACAATCAATTAATAAGCATAAAATGATTAACAACATGCACTACCAGGTATTAAGTAAGAAAATGAAGAAATTTTTTTACTGTGCATCCTTCAGCCAATTAAACCACACTTTTTCATGATATTCTGGTACAAAACTAAGCTGCTTAGATTTCACAGCCTGCAATGAAAATAATAACATACGCATGAATAGTCTTATTAAATTGCCATATTGATACTTTCTTTGGGACAATGCTTTAACAGACTGAGCAGAAATTACTAGATACCTACCTCTACAGCCATCTCTGACATTCCTTCCATATTGAGAAACCACTGATCCATGACCATCGGCTCAATCACATCCTTAGAGCGGCTAAATGTACAAAAACTTACTAGTATTCAAATCAGAATTTGTAAATAACAAATGAATGACATAAAAAATAGCAATGAATAGCTAAATACAGATAAATTATGCAACTTGATCTTGAAGAAAATTCAACATGCACAAGAAGTAACTAAAACTGTCCTAATGGGATTGATATCCTCGCAAAGCACATTGAATGGTGGAAAAAAGTGGATTTGTGCTCACTGAAGAATAAACACATTCTTTTGACATGATGAAGAACTCAGTTTTCTTGATAGCAAATAAAGCAAATGGAATACTATATATTCTGCAATATATTACTTAGAATATTTGAGATACCCTTAATATGTGCTTCCAACTGATTATGGCATAATTTACGTGTTATTACCCAGAATGTGGGATTTTATGGAGGAAACTCAAACTAGCATCATGATTGTTTTTCAATACATGTATATATAAGCCAGTGCTTGACAAATTTTTTATCAACAAAATCATATCCAAAAGTAGATGGGTAGACAGACAGACAGATAGACTGACAGACAAATGGACTGATTATTCCATTATACCCTCTCCAAAACTTAAGCAACAGATTGTAACAAAGTCTATTTCAAAGAGAAAATGACTGTTAAAGTCAATGAAGTTGAAAAACACCTGCAAAGTACTTACCTACAGTATGGGGATAGTATGGTGTGACTCTCAGTACTTACCTACATACTGGCGGGATAGTCATGGTCGTGACTCTCAGTACTTACCTTACATATGGGATAGTCAGTGGTGTTACTCTCAGTACTTACCATAACAATGGGGATAGTCAATGTGTGACTCTCATGTACTTACCTACAAATGGGATATCATTGCGTGTGATCTCAGTACTTTACCTACAAATGGGATAGTCATGGTGTGACTCTCAGTGCCACGGTAAAAGTTTCGTCTCTTCAGATCCTCCACCACTGCCTTTCTGGCATCAAATCTCTTCATTCCAGCGTAGGGAGCTACAACGTTCTCCATCGTACCGGTCCGACTGATGACCGAGGCAGAGTGAAGGCCATGTCGCTGTCCAATATCATAGTCCGTCTTATCATGAGCAGGGGTAATTTTAACAGCACCTACACCAACTAACTAACTGATACATCAGTCTGAACTTTGGAAGATTGCTTTCTATTTTTCTTTAGACCATGAGCTACAACACTCTCCGGAGTCACCTTGCACTTATAAAGATAAATTTTCTCAAACTGGACTGACATGATAAAACCAAATTCTACAGATGAACAACTATACATGAAATGCTTGCACATCATTTTACAAGCTGTGGCCTTATTGTTCTTGCTATGATTTTTTTAATATATATATTCCATTATTCCCCCAAGGCGCCTTGGTTTAAAAAATTCTTGCATATAATTTTCAAAGGTCTTAGTCGGATAGCTTTATTGAAGAATATTCTTTACACTACATAGAAATACAAAACATGACACAGCTATTCAAGCCCTACAATAATATCAACTGCTGAGGCAGCTTAGTCAGAATACCATTCACTTTTTGAGCGGTGCCTTGATTTAAGTCCAATCCACAAACAACCTTAACTGTTATATAAGTAGCACCTGTTACATCATTAAAAATCTAAAATCACAGAACTTCTAGGATCTTTTTTTTAAAATTCTGAAGCTCTTTACTCATACAAATGAACGCAATGAATGGAAAGATTAGTAAGTAAATTGCAAATAAACAGAACCAAATTATGTCTGTGACACTTCTGCTGATGTCTTGATATGAATGAAACGTCTTTCAAAGGAAAAAAACAAGAATCTATCAATTCATACTTTCAAGAGAAAAAAAAAATCAAAACAAAATTGATTTACCAGTTCCAAAATCTACTTCAACACTTTCATCAAACACTACAGGAAGTTGTCGTCCATCAATTGGATGTTGAACAGAACAGCCATGTAAATGCTGATAGCGTGTATCAAGGGGGTTAACGGCAACAGCCGTGTCTCCCAGCATTGTCTCGGGTCGAGTAGTAGAAACCACAATTTCTTCATCTAATAAGAGAAATATCTTTGTTTTAATTTGTTAGGCCTATTCGAACATCCCACACAAAGAATGTCTAAATAGATATTGGGCATCTAGCTTGACATCTAGAAAACAATTTGTGTATCAAACTGAAGTATCTTATTACACACATTCACTTCCTATTTCATGGAAAGCTTAACACAGTGAAGCGATGTAGAAAAGAAAGAAGGAAAAGTAGTTCCGGATGCTGATTGTCAAGGGGGGTGTGTGTCCGGTGTCATGCCTTCGGGCAAAGCAGCTTGCACTTCCGGTCCACAAGATAACTGTTTTCCCTCTACCGCCTCAAGTCAAAAATCTGTACAGTGTAAGTGAAGGTGAGCGCAATGTGAGGGGTGGAGAGTGGCAAAACAAAAGTACGAGTGTGGGAGAATGCGGTGTGAGCGAGTTAGAGTGCAGGAGTGCACTGACAGAGTGACGAGGTGAATTAGTGAGAATGAAAAAGTGAGAGAGAGAGTTTTGGGTGAGTGATGAGTACAAGTGAAGTGTGAGAAGATTGTGGATGTAGTGAGTGTGATAGTGCAAGAGAGATGAGATGAGAAAGTGAGAGAGTGTGGGTAGAAGTGTAAGAGTGTCGGTGTAGGTGTGGATGGTGTGAAAGTAAGAGAAAGAGTGGTGTGAGAGAGTGTGTGTGTTTGATTAGAGCAGTGAGTGAGAGGAGTGTATGAGTGATTGAAAGTGTGAGTGGGTGACTAGTGTAGGTAGTGAGAATCGCGAGTGCACGTAGTGAGTGAGAGTGCACAGTGAGAGTGTGGGCAGAGTGAGAGGACGAGTGATAGAGTGCTAGATGAGAGGGTGTTAGTAAGTGAGAGGAGTAGGTAGAGAGAGAGGAGAGGAGAGCAAGAGAGAGAGTGAGAGAGAGAGAGAGAGAGAGAGAGAGAGAGAGAGAGGAATATCTAATTTGTATTACTCTATATGTTCATCAGCAAGTCTAATGCTTTGTTTCTTGTTGGGTTACTCAGCCACCACAAACTATCATGGGTTTTTAATATTCAAGTGGTCATGTAATCTGTTAACATGCATGTCTTTAATGCATAATCTTAGAATACATAAGTAATATATGATCCAATTGTTTGTCGGCTAATCATGAATAATCGTCAAAGTGTGTTTAAAAAAGCCACTACAAGTTACATCGTCAATGAAAAGCATCAAGTCTTCTTGGGACTGTAGCACAAAGATTACAAAATCGCTTAAACTGACTTATTCGAAACCAGATACAAGGCTTTCATTTTAAAAGGCAACACATCTTATTTTTCATTTTATGACAAGTTTCTTTTCGCACAAATTAATCTGAAAATTGATTCCTTGTAATTTATGAGGAATTTTAACTGTATTACTTGTGGAGGGGTTAATTTTAATTGTTCATATGTAAGAAATTTAAATAAAGAAAAGAATATGAACTAAAAGAAAGTGGCAAGCTCCTTAAACAAAGAAAAATCACAAGCCCCCGAGAACATGCTCAATTTTCTTCTCAAACCTACAATAAGTCCAAGAAAATAGTTTTGTTTAAAGATGTAGATAGATTTTGGAGCACCACATACAAAATACACTGGTTATACAGCAATTACGAAAGGAAGAGGGAAAGGCAAAAATATGTGTAAAGTTACATTATAGAGATGTTATAAGATACTCGAGCCACTTTTATAAATTTAGATTTCAAAATTACTTACTTTTTGCCAACCACTGGGATATTGCAATGAAGTCAAAGCCCCCAAATTGGGACTTAGATTTTGAATCCAGGAACGTTAAGCCGAGTTCCTCTATTGTCAGGGATCATTCTCTACCTTAACAGAGTCAATTCAAAAATTTAGACAAACTTGTCATTTTGCAACTTGTGTGTAAATATAAATTCAATAGATTAATACACCACTTTCAGCAGTGAGATACAACAAGTTATCGACAGCACAATATCAATATCTTACACAATTTGAACATTAGAATTCACAATAACTTTGTTGCAACGACATCGTAAATAGTCTGAAGCCAAGATTAAAGTTTATATAACCAAATTTGATTATCCAACATAAAGTAGTTGACTGTAAATGCGCATCTTGAATTCCATACTGTATCTCATAGAATGAGAGTTGACATCTCAGGTACAACCTCAACCTCAATATCTGATATCAAACAGAAAAGAGTAGGCTGATAGACTTCCATATCCGATATTACAATTGGTAGATGCACAATATTAGATATTGACATTGTACTTTGTCCATCCTCAAGTATCTGATATCACAGACTGTAGTTGACATGACTCAATACCGAGATATCAACAGACTACGGTTGACATAGCCTCATATGGATCAGATGTCGGAATACCTCAAACTCGAAGCACGATGTAGTTGAACAGAATTACTCTCAATATCGTGATAATTCACAGACTGAAGTTGACGGAGTAGCTCAATATTCTGGAATATGCACAGCTTACGTTAACATATCCTTATGTGTCGATTGATATTCAGACAGAAGCGTTAGTTTGAAATCCGATATCAATACCGATAGCAATACTCATTCGATATCAACAGACTGGCAGCTGACGATGACAAGTTCACCATTTTTTTCTTTCTGTAGATCAATCCCTCATCTCTGGAGGTTCCTGACAAAGGCCGTCAGGCTACAGCCATCTGAATAAATTCTGATAAACAGAGATAATCACTAAGGCTTAACAATAATTAATTTTCTAACAGTACTCTGATATGAAGAATTGAAATCAAGATTGAGTTGACAGGTGCGGATCGATTCAGATTCACACCCAATTGCTTTATGAGACGCTAATATGGGGTATATATGGTGGGGACCTGTACCTGTGCCTGAATTGTTTTAAGGAACAATGTGTGTGTAAGAAATCGCTTAAGCAAGAGACAAAATAAACTGTCGTATGGGCTCGCGTAGCAGGCGACGAAAGATACTCATCGTCCCCCTCGGTGCCGTCCTGGGCTTTTAATTTTCGCCTATATTCGTGATCTACAACTAATGATCCGCGAAAATCAAACATCGCTAAGTGTGTGTTCAATCGAATTGTGGGCGGTATGGGCTTTTAATTCAATTTCTTTCTACAATACTTTGCCTGCCGAGAATTTTACAACATTCCGCCGAAAATAACCCGAAGGATCAAAAAATCGCGAAAATTTTTAACCCCGTGAAATTGAAGCCTTTTACAGTATCCTGAATATCGCCGCCAGTAACTTAACTAACGGTTATGGTGAGAATTCCCCAAGCAATACTGTTACCCTTATCAAGTGTGGAAACAGGCTCTGTTCCATATCCAATGATTGATCCCAGTTTTTCATTGATCATAAATTACCTCTCCCT
>CAJDSM010027047.1:6269-17033 GCA_903981925.1 Ostrea lurida | reverse complement strand
GATTTGTTTCATACCCTTTGTTAGAATATCAGTTTCGTATTAGATTTGCCATGGTACGATGATTTTTAATAGCAGGCCAACTACTAACAAAAGTTTGATGTTTGCAGGGTTATTACAAATCTCGTTTAAAGTCATCATTTTCGCAAATTCTACCGTCGCTATAATGACCTTGTTTTGCATTTACAAATCATCACTAAATCATATGTTGACTGATTTGTTTCATAACCCTTTGTTTAGGATGTCATTTTCGTACTAGATTTGACGCGGGTAACCCCGTTTACTTTGTTTCGACTACAGGCTCACGCGGGTGACGGTCGCGAGAAGGATGCGCTTACTCCTCCATGGCACCTGATCCTGCTTCCGCTTTCGTCGAATGTCCGTGTATTTGCCCCTACAACGATTTTGTATGTGTTTTGGACTAATAATTACTTTCTGATACTTTGTTACTCGCCATTTTTATATTTGACGACGGGTAACCCGACTTTGTTCGACTGAGGGCGCACGGCGGGTGTGACGGTCAGTAGAGGATGCTTACTCCTCCATGGCCACCTGATCCTGTCTTCGCTTTTGTTACCCTAACTCGATTTTGTATAAATGTTTTTTGGACTGTGATTACGTTTAACACATTGTTTACTTCGCCAATTTTTTTTAATGCTTTATTTTCAGACATTTATATCAACAAATAATATACACATATGATATTACGCTAACAATCACACTTCGCCAATTTATATTACGTACATGTATTTATAATGGTCAGCAAAAATTTGAATATGAGTTATTGAGTTACAACTAAGATATAACACTAGCAATTCTTTGTTAAATATGCTAGTCNTATTTATAATGGTCAGCAAAAATTTGAATGTGAGTTATTGAGTTACATCTGAGATATAACACTAGCAATTCTTTGGTAAATATGCGAGTAAAAGTTTCGTTTAAAGCGTTGTTATGCAAAAACGTCAAAATCAAAACACTGTAGCTCGAGAATAAACATGACAACCCCAGTTTTTCTTTCTAATTTCCCAATTTTCTTTCAATGTAAAAATCAAAAATACACTTCCCAAAAAATTCATATCACTCCATATCTCAAGCGCGAACATCTGTAATCATATTAATAACGTCCTTTTCCATGTCTTATTCATATCATACCCAGCAACATTCATGTATACTATTTCCACCTTTCAGTTAATTAATTCAGTAGCCTGTTTAATTAATTTACTTGCCAACAGTAAACTATTAATTTTCTGTTCATCTTCTAAACTTCAATCCATATAAATCTAACATATCTTAGAAAGCTTGTGCAAAATGCCAATTTGTGAAAGTTTGATACAGAAACTTCGTCATTAAGGGCTTATTACCAATTCGATATTGATATAACCTTTCTGAATCGACGTTTCTGGAGGACACTTGTGAGTGAGCATCCAATTATTTTGTAAATAATGAATCAGGAAGGAATCTGTTTAACAATTGGCCATTTTCTTTGAATTCGGAGTGCTTGTAGGGAAGATATCTGGTGGTTCTTTTTTCCTACTATGCTGGTTATCAAAGACACTGTTATTTCAAGTCATACACCCTAATTTGAACGAGGAGAAATTCGATAAGTTTTCTTGTTCGTTGCATTCCTTCAGGATACTATTTTTGTCTGCAAATGAGTGGTAACTACTGAATATACATTTTGTACTATTCAGTCCTGTCCGTGTCCGTGTAATGAAAAACAAAACCGATAGGACAAGGAACCAGAAACCTACAATAACCTCTCCAGAAACAAATCTACCATGTAACTCTTTCCTAGAAACTGNGAAACCTACAATAACCTCTCCAGAAACAAATTTACAATGTAACTCTTTCCTAGAAACTAGTGGATCGAGAAAACTATTATTGGCGCATGGCACAACTCTCATTGCGTCAAATGGATTACTGTGGAATCATTTTAATTCGTGGGGCCAATGTTCGTGGGTAACCAAAATTTTACTGGTTCGTGGGGACGTAATTTCGTGGGTAACTTATCTTATATACGTACGTTGTACTCGTACTAAAATAGACAACTCAAATGTTCATGGGGACGTAAATTCGTGCCTAAGGGTGACCCACGAAATCTACGAACATTGGTCCCCCACGAACAATGATGATTCCACATTATTAGGATATCCCTATTCTTATAATGCAGACTATATTTCTGTATTTCTGCAATCTTGCACACAAAAATACATGAATGAACTTTAGATTCGGTTGACACGAAATTGTTAAAAATTAGCTACAAAAAAGACATCAATATCTACCACTATCAAAGCAGACGGCGATTGCCTATTTATCGCCAATGTGCATGTACAATTACTGTGACGTCATATTTTGTTTGTGTTAAATTAATATTCTTCTTTCAGTGCTCCTTTTCTGCGTACGTCTTTGCGCACTTTGTTCGAAATAAAATTGTTTGTGCAAGACATATTTTAGTTCAGTTTAACATTTTCTTGAGTTACAGAAAAGAATCTTACTGAAGAATTAATCAATATGCTATTTTTTTTGTTACAGAAAGGATACCTTACTTGAAAAGAAAGATCAAAATTAGCCATAATTTTTCTATTGTTTACAGAAAAGGGAATACTATGACTGAAAGAATTCAATATAGCCATAATTTTTTTTGTTACAGCAAAGTACTATCTGAAGAAATTCCAAATTCCCCATATTTTTTCTTATTGTTACCAGAAGGAATTACCCATACTGAACCGATGATTAAGTATGGCCTTTTCTCTTTTGTTACAGAAAAGGATACTATACTGAAAGAATATTCCATTCGGCATATTCTTTCTATTGTTACAAGAAAAGGAATCTTCTGACAAGAGACATATAAATATAGCCATATGTTTTTCTATTTGTTCCAGAAAGGAGGAATCTATACTGAAAGGAATATCAAATTGCCTAATTTTTTATTGTTGCAGAAAAGGAAATATCTGAAGATATCAATATGCTATTTTCTATTGTTACCGAAAGGAAATATTACTGAAAAGAATATCAAGATATAGCCATAAATTTAACTAGATTTATTATTGTATGGGTTTCAAGTTTGATAGGCCAGATACGAACAGGGACCACTCGGAAGTCCCAATAAGCAATGAGTAGGGCAGAACACGGACCTGGTGGGATCAGGTGCCTAGGAGGCGTAAGATCCCCTTTCGATGTCCGGCAGCCATAGCCATTGTTTTGATCAGTGACAGTGTATTGAACACAAAGATGAAACAGGTACCTATCAGCTATTGTTCATAGGGGTCTACTATTTTAGTATTGAAATCTATGCGATCAATTAATAATGTTTCGAGCTTACGGTTAATCACACCTAAATGATTTTAAGTAATCCGGAGTTGGATCAACAGGCACTATAGAACGTATCGATGATAATTTGATTCGTTTGTATTATTCCATCCGAGGCCGCACCCACGACTGAGTGTTCGGAAACCTTCGTTTGTTGGCCGATAATCTGTTAATTATATTATCCGAATCAAACTTGACACTTCCAGTTGCTTAAGAAACACAGTGCAAGGATTGGATATGCACTTTAGCACTCTGATGGTGTTTTAATGAATCGAGGTGATGTGAAATTTTGAATTCTACTGCATCTCTAGTTTTCAATATTCATCATTGTGTTGAGGGTGTAGATTGTCATATAACGTGTGACACTTTGTTCTTGTTTGTTCTGAGTGTGGTGTCCCAACAGTTTAGTTGGTTATGTGAATTTTTAGATGTTACTTGTTTCCTTGCTCTATCAGCACTAAATAGGTAGTGGTAAGTCATTTCCACTAGGAACGTAAAGTTTTTTTTTTCACACGTTGGACGGCGCATTTGATGCGCGGTGCATGCTTCCATAGGGATTTTTGAAAGACGGACGAAAGAATGCACCTTAGAGTTGTGTTTTCTGTGGGAGTCTAGCGTTTCTTTTTCGTCGGAGTAACGTCACGATGGTTCGGTTGATATTGCTTACGTCTTTGAGAATATTTGCGCGTTGGAGACGAGACGTCCAGTTGCATGTGAGGGCTGTACTGTTTACGGTTAGTTCACGACGGCATAAGTGCTTTAGGCGAGGGAGAGACTTTATCGTAGCCCAGCTGCTGTGACGGGACCCTCGGTTTTTGTGTTCACTGAAGACGCCCTTATGCGCTTACCACTGTAGAAAGAAGGCGGTAGAGAGGTTAACGACTTTCTATCCGGATTCCCGGTTACTCGATCCTTATCGTTAGAATGAATGCTTGGAATTTAACATAGTCAATGAACGGCGAATTTGGTATTATTAAAAATATTGTATTAACTAGCGAGTGTTTTCCTCTATCTTCCAATGCCCAATAGTCACACTTAAACGGTTGTTACCTTAGCAAGGCTATTGCCTGGCGCTGTTAAAGAGTATTCTTTCCGTAAGTATTTTAAATTCAAAATCACGCATTTAACATGAATGAACTCTTTATTTGCATTGTTACGTAGCAGTTTTTGAAATACGAGGACTATATATATTTGCTGTTTTTAAGTTTGTATTTTTAGAAATCTTCCTCCCTCAACGTCCAACTGGAAATACATGTGTATCCCAAAAAAAAAAAACCACACCCCAAAAAAACACAACAAACAATAAACAAAAAAAAACACATCAAACACAACAACAAACCCCAAACAACAAAACTCTCTTAAAAGAGTGGCTTGAAATTTTAAGAAAAAAATAATTTGTGCATTTTTTGAAAATGAGTTATTGTAGTTGTTTCATTTGTTAGTTCCTGCGGAAATATTCACTTATTCGTTTTTTACTAAATGGTTTTTGAAGAGGAACACTTTGAAGCAATATTTTTTTCTATAGCGAGGACTCAATGGATAACACACTAACGATCAGCGATCACACCAAGGGGTACTCATTAGACAACTCAGGATTTTACGATCCCCCAGATTTCCGAGGGCTTACTTTCGCGTTACCATTTAAGAACTGATTCATACTCTTCTCGATGGGTATGCTTCCACATTTCTCATATTGCTTCCGTCGTCAGGAGTTTAACAGAGTGTCGCCTTGATCTGTAACATTTTCGTAGGCTTGTTCCTTTGTTGTCGCCTTTACTTAGTGGCAATGATGGTCCCCTGGGCCTCCAACGTATAGTACAACTCTATGGCAGTGGCAGGAATCTGTCCGCTACTGACTACCTCCATTATTCGTTATCTGGGTGGTGGTTGTTGTCTTATGATGCGGAGAGGACCTGTTTTCTAAATGAAGAAGCGAAAAAGTTATGCGGCCATTTCGCCCCGAAATGTACCTTTTTCTGGCCGGTTTGTGTGTTTTCTCGTTCTAATTCTCTTGTATTTGCGTGGGCAGTGCCCTGTAATTAAGATTCGCCAACTTGGATAACTGTTCATATTACCCGAGAATCTGAGGATATATTTGCTACTGGGAATAGATGCTCTTTTCTTTATTTTCCCTTTCATATGTTGTACTTGTTCATGAAACGAATATGCATTGTAAATTTGTAAGCGAACGGAATCTTGGAGCGCGTCATTGTAAGTTCCGACGAACACCCAATAGCGAAACACCGAACGTTAGTCGGCAGACGCCAGAGGGTATATACCTTAAAATTTCAACCACGAGTTTCATGCGCCGAGTGCACGGGTTGCTTTATTGTGGCTTCTGTTCGGGCATTTTTCTCTTTGTGCGTGGCCTTTCGACTCCCTGGGACGAGCTCACGTCTTGGGTACAACACGTTATCTCGATCAAAAGTGGGTTGGAGATTTTAGTGTCTTTCAGCCTATTTTATTGTGCTTGTAAGCCATTGTGTTATTTTGTGGTACATCAAACACGAATCTCGGAACTCGTCTGGGTGTTTGGTTCGACGGACAATAACTCGTGTGCTAACACAAATGTTTCTCTAAATTGTATCTATGTGAAACAGAACTTATATAACATTGGCCCATCCATGTATATGTCCTCCACCTTGTCTCTATGAAGTAACACCCGGTATTCAAACATTCTGATCATATTCCGATCAGCAGGCACTTTTGCGAAGGTGAACCCCGACTTGCTTTGTTCTATCACTCGCCTTGGATTTTGTTTTATGGACGACTTACAAACTGAAATGGTAGAAACGTGTGACAGGCAGTCAGCAAACTCAGCATGCATTTAAGGATGATAATTAACGCGCAGAATGATTGGGGGAGTGGAAGTGAATACCAATGGTATCTTAAATTTGCTTTATTTAGTCCAAATGATACAATTCAATACCTTGATTCTGACATTGTTTGTGCATGACTTGTGTTTGACGCATGTAGAATGATGAATTTCTTCAATTAGATCTGGTATGTAAATTCATATACGTACAAATTTGATTGCACCGATGCGCATTTCCGAAACTTATGTCTCTTCGTGCATGCTCAACCGGAAATGTTGGAATCCGAAACATGAATTTCTTATAAGTGCACATGTAGTGCCAAAGCTGGAGCCAATGCTTCGAGGTCAGGCCTGATGCTGAGGGTATTCTTAGTTTCAGTCATTTCCAATCTTTTCCACTTGCAATTCCACTCGTTTTTTAAAGTAGTAAATGTAATAGCAGGGCTGTAGTACTCGGGGACTAACAGCTTTCAACAGCAGACCGCCTCATCCAAGGGGTCATATAATGTATAAATATATTACGGAAGTTTTGATGCGCTAAATCTTTAGTTTTTGGGGATACTGGAACTTACTTTCGTTCAGCTGAAAGGCCAATAAACGACCGTTGTAACTCTCCGTACATGTAGTCCAGAATACAAAACAGAGTGCTAACGGACCCCTGCAACCCGGTGGTCAGGTGGCCTGGAGGGTAGTGTTCCCTGTTTGACTCTGGTCACATCCGCCGTTGAGCCAGCTTGCATCGTTGATCAGGTAACTCAATCGTGTTATGAAACCACGGCTTAAGCAATTGATATGAAAGCGCAGCAGCATTTGACCATTGGCAGAGTTGTATGGGCAAACTAGTCCGTTATAATCCGAGGATGTGCGAAATGTTTTGATCTTTAACGGACTGCTTGAAAACACCTCCGAATAAAATTTCTTTCCATTATATTTCGTTTTAACACTATTATATACTCGTTCAAATGGGTTACCTTACACTATACTGGATTCCAAACTTCACAAACCAACCTTCAAGATACATTGGCTGGATCCGTAATGTTTCACCATGCCCTGTCTTTACTCCTCTAACAAATATTGAGACTGTGAAGGAGACTGCAGATGTTTGTGCACGATAATTGCCAGAGTGGTGTAAATCAAATGTGGATCTGAAAAATCTGAAGACATGCTTGTTATCAAATCACATGATAACATTGACTTTATTCTTTATACGCATTCCTCCGTAGTAATACTAGTTAGACATTTTGCATTTAGGTGTCTCTTCAGCAAAATGGAGGAGAAGGAAATATTTATGTCACGTTATCGGTATTAAAAATTCTTTGTTAACTCCCTCTGATTTACGCACCAGTACTCTAAGTATTCATAAGAGGCTGGAGTCTTCATTGACAATGTTGTGTAGCTTTGGTGAACATTCGTCCACAGTCTGCTGGAATCCTATGGGCACGAATTGTATCCTTTTGATAACTAATGTTTTTTTATATTCTCTTACAAGGTACATGCAGATTTATTATCTTCTACTGAGAAGCAACAGATTTCTAGCTGTGGCCTTTTAGTTCAAAATGCGATATATGACTTTATTTTTTATTAATGAATGATAACTTCATTTATATCGATTCTGTATATCCCAGTGAACTCGGAAATAAAAGACAGAGATCACTATCTGATTTTCGTTATTTGATATTATATTGAACATTAAAATCTACGACATCACTACCCCTTATTTATACAACGGGAGTCAGCTTTCCTCGTCAACTTCGATATTTATGTAGCACTTCCATCCTCACGTGATATGGTGTTCATGTCTCTCAACTTATTCGATACACCGAGCTTGTCTGGTTTTAAGAGTTAAGAATCGAGTCGAGCTACTGAACAAGTTTTTGTTGCAGGGATTTCAACAGTCATGTTAAGTCCAGTTTTGCAAACGCTAGTGATGTATAACGATTTAGTTAACCTAATAATGCTGTTGACGTGCTCCATAGCAATTGTTAAGGCGTTCCTTATCATTTCCATATGTTACTTTATGTCCGCAGATCAATATATCGAATTCTGCAATTAAATGGACTCCTTAACGATATAGCGAACCCAATGCAGTGAAGAAACAAGAGAAGCGTTAGCTTTGAGTACTTCATAGATTCCGAAGGGAATTCCTTTGGATTATATACAAAAGATCACTCTTTCAATACTTCACGAACTCAGACTGTTCTAAGATTAACCATTTGCTTTGATAACATATACATTCTCAATTAGATGAAAGAGCGAGTATCCGTTGGTAAACCACCATGCATACGTTAAAGGTGGGGGTTAGGGAAGACTCTTGAAGTTATCCACCAATTGTGACCCCAAAGAAGACATATTATTGGACAAGACATTAGTAAGAACAGCAAACTGACAGTTAGAATTCGAACCAATTTCGTCAGAATTTAGGTGGGAAAAGGTCCGAATTTAGAGGGATCAAAAGGAAAAATTGTTACTCTTCAGTGCAGTCTAATATAGAGAATTCAATATTTCTACAGCAGCTACAAGCCAGGAAATCTTGTGTATTCTTTTGATGGTGATTTGTTGGTCGAAATCCCGTCAAATTTCACCACCACTATTATTTAAGATAGGTTTAAAGCAGCATTACTTAAATAATTAACGATCCAGCCAGTTAGAAAGGGATGGTTTCGACTATGTAGGTTTGATGGAAATACCGTATTTTAAGTGATCGTATTCATGTGTAAAATTCTAGATATTACAGTACATGCCAAATTAGCCGAGTGCTTTACTAAAATTGATATGCAGGATTGTACTGTTAGTTAGATTACTTGGTGGAGATTTCTGCCACACTTGTAGTTTATGTGACTTGTAAGATCTTTATGTGGACTTTGTTAGATATGTAATTGTACGCTTGTCAGATCTTTTGTCGACTTGTCAGAAAGATTACCACTGATTTGGACTCCGTTATTTGTTATTTATGGTGCTTACGCCCTCGCGCCATTTCTTGCTCATCAATATCTGGACAAAGTCGACAACTAATTCTGGACAAGTCAAAATAGATTATTGACAAGTCAAACTAATTTTCTGCAGTAATAATTAGTCTGACAGGTTGCATTTTTGACCTGTAGAATCTTATTATGTGTCAGTTGTGATAATATGTCGTTGTTCAGATGATATGTTTGTTGTCCCCAGAAATATTGTTGTTAACCTGGTTGGCACAACGGGGCGATGAACACGTTTTATCTGATTCTTGAACCGTGGAATTTGCAAGGGGACAAAGATTGATCACGTCGACATAAATATCTTGCAGTCGACATAAGATCTGGCATCAATAATTATCTGACACGTCGACGTAATTATCTGAAAGTGGTGGGCAGAAATATTTGCGACATAGATACAGCTGATGAGTGACAACAATACGAAACAAGAACACGTTGGTCGGTGCTGAGGCCCTCCATGGTACAGTGAAGGTCTGTAGCTGGGCGGAGGTAGCTGTCTACGACGTGATAATTTTTGTGCAGTTGCTATATTTCCTCCGTAACCCTGACGGGAATGTACATGTACGTGGTGCTATTATCTCACGAGGTATCCCAAGGCAAGAGCCCTGGTCGAGCATCGTTTTGTGCCAGCAAGATTCGAGTATGATTACATTAACACGTATTTGAGTCATCATTGTAATTTTTGTCTTGACCCTATATGAGAGTCGCATGCGTATAGTAAATATATTTTTTCGTTTGTCTGTCACTTTTGATGCCACTTCACATACTTTTAGCTGTCTATGAACATAGACATGTACCGAGGGTTCGTGGCCGTAGTTCTATGAAGACGGAGCATGTGCTTCCATCCATTTTCGTAAAAAAAAAGGTAGCTTGATGATTTAAAGGTAAATAAATAGAGTTTTATAGAAAAAGAGGAAAGAAAAGAATAGATATTGGTCCGAATGCTGATGTTGATTCTCTTTATCTGTACGTCATTCTCCTGTAGCCTATTAATTATTTTTTTTAAGAGTCAAAGGACTTTCTGAAGGGTAAGACACGACATTCGTTGCTGCCACCTTTCATTTTATTGTAAACGAAAACATTATCATTAGATTTACTATTTGTGGACGTTTTAAGTAGTTATAGATAATGTGCTTCTGAACATTTGCACAGTTTTCATGCTATCTAACTACTTAGATCGACTTGTATAAATCTTTTCAAGTTGATATCAATCGATTTTAGCTCGTTTGTAATAAGCCTTTGGCAGGAATTCACGATCTGATTGAGTTGTTTAAAATTCGTTACAAACGTGATCAATTAAAACAAAACAAACAGTATCAATTCATGGACTCATTTTCCTTTTTTTCTTGAAGAAGTTAAATTCTGCATCCGATATGCCTGTGTGTAAATTAATGAAATGTGTATCGGAGACTTTCGGAAATACCATCTTTTAAGTGTCTCTAAATGCACCGCTTCGGGGGTTCGGCGCCCGGACCACCGGGCTTTGCCTGGCACATTGGGGGTTAGGGCGGCCCCCAACCTTTGCCTTTCTGCTTCCTATTAATCGACCCCCAAGCTACGCCATGGTTTAGCGGCAATTTTGTCTACGTTGTAAAGGCCTTTCAATTCAGGGAAAGTGTTCTGAATGAGTATTCTTGCCACATTTTACTTTTCGAACAAGTGCGCAAGACG
>CAJDSM010027046.1:1209-25348 GCA_903981925.1 Ostrea lurida | reverse complement strand
CTGTAGAATTTCCTCAATAAAAAACCAGTAAGTTTATCTTACGTAATTTTGTGAAGAAGCATCCACTCGCGAAATATAAAATATTCTAAAACGAAATTAACAATATAAATGTTCTCTACCTTATGTAATACATATGTGATGCAATAGTTTATTGATCATTGTGCATTGTCTTCTCACTAATTCCTTTGTTAGTGAATCCACAGGCCCTGTAGCTCTTTGCCACTAAAGTCTTGATGACATCCTCAGAGATCATCACCTTGGGCACTGACTTCTGCCTAACACACATCAAGTGCCATTATGGCAAAATTAGCAAACACCCTCGAACTTAGTTGATATTTGAGCCCAATTCTGATGTAAAAAATAGCAGCAAGTTCATTGTTTATCATTTTGTCCACTGTGTATGGATTCAACCTTTTCTGCTGTTTTCCCCAGCTTGAAAGATATTCGAAAAGTTAGATCCGTTGACTTTTAGATGAAAACAGGCTTACTTTTTTTTTGCGTTCTTTAATGCATAACCATGGCATTCAGTGGTGATCTCCTCTTGTTGCGATGTGTGCGTTCCTAATACCACCATTTGAAGAAGTTGGTATTCCTCTCTGAACTAGCTTGATGCAAT
This sequence comes from Ostrea lurida, assembly GCA_903981925.1. Classification (NCBI taxonomy): domain Eukaryota; kingdom Metazoa; phylum Mollusca; class Bivalvia; order Ostreida; family Ostreidae; genus Ostrea; species Ostrea lurida. Next base: position 24,732 of record CAJDSM010027046.1, on the reverse strand, counting down.
CCGGAGCAACAACAAGATGAGAGATGAAGGGAACTTTTCTATGACTTTGCTTTTCACAACAGGGCAAACGCAGTCCAAAATCATGTAATATATATAGAATGTAAATTATGCACATATATTACATTTACACACCAGAATAACTGTTACACAAAATGACCATAATGAAGAGGATTTCAATTTCATTACAGTATCTATTCATTGCCTGAGAAATGATTTTGAAAAATGATGATATATATGAAAAGTGCTGTATATTAAATTTAAACTTGAACAAAGCTAATGTAAAAAATAAAAATCAGGGATCTAAAAACTTCTAAACGCAAAGACTAGCGATAGCTGAGCATAGTTACATGGACCCTAAAATAAAAAACAGAGAGGATTCAGATCTAAATTCATCACAATGAACATATAGTTATATACGAAATGTTATGTATAAAGTATCAAGTGATTTTGCTACTATATGCTACATTAGTAGTAGCACTTTTCTGAACATATATATAGCACTATATCCAGCCCAAAGTAACACAAGTCGAAACACTTTTTAATACATGGGCTAATCAGCTGCATTTACCTGAATTTGAAATTGGAGCGAACGAAAAAGAATATCACACATCAAAAATTAAAACATATGGCTAAAACAAGGTACACCAGTATTTTTGTGCTGCCTTATTTTTCAACTTTACCTAACATATACGGTGAATTACACATTGTGTTGGTAAAAATTACCGGATCAAAGAAATTGTCCAAGCGAAATTATCCTCAATATCCTTGGTAAGTTTTGCTGGATGAATACTTTTGTCATAATATTTGTGGTATGAGTTCTGGGAGAAATGTTTTTCTGTTCCAAACACGATATTTTCTCATACTAGTTCTAGATGATCCATATAAATTGACAAGGGCAAAAAAAAATTATGTGAGTTTACTGTTACCTGCTGAAAAAAAATAGGGTCGGTTTTTCGGATTTATTATTATTTTTTTTGGCTATTTGATACGGTGGGATCTCATTTGTGTAATGTATTGTTTACAGTTTTTAAATCAGCCTGTCAATTGCTTTGGATGTTATCTTGTGCAAAAAATGGGACAAAAAAATCAGTTAGATCTGAGAGAGAGACAACATTTTTGAAAAATCACAAAGTTTTTCCAATAACAAATTGCTAGGGGTAGGGGTGAAAAAAGATAGGGTCGGTCGATGAATAAACAACATATTTTTTTTGGCCAATATTTAACCGGAACAACTTATTACCTGGGAAGTAAGTAATTTTTATTTACAATACCACTGTTACATTTTCCAAGAGAATTTAAACATTTTCTGGTACAAGTTTTACAGAAGTCAAGATTACCCAACTTTGGATGGGTAAATCACAGTAGAACTCTAGGGTATGGAGCTATAAGTAGGGAATGGATCCAAAGGACTAATTTGAAGGTAGAGGTTGCATGTGTGAAACATGGCCATTTTTTGGATAAAAATTTCTGATTAACTTTATTTACTTAGTGATAGGTAATCTCTACTTTGGATTGAAACATGTCCACCCCATAATCACTCACTTTCCAGATCCAAGAAAAGTAAGGAAAAAAAGCAGAGAACTGACAAGAAACTGCATTATCATATCAAGTTCATACTTCTCCTCTCGTTAGAATTAGCAATCATAGAAGTCTCTATTATTTATCATGAACTATACAGGAAAGTAGGCATAAATTTACTCAGAGTACATGATTTTTTACATTACTCTACTCATTGATTGAGACCGTCACTACGTACAAAATTTATTGAATTTTTGTGACAATATTTCGTGATTGAATTTCCATAGATCTGGATGATGTAAAGTATGAGGTTAATCATAAGATATTTACCTACAGCCTACCTAGTAAAATTACATGTAACTTACCCGATGCCACTGGAACTTTCGCGCGACTTCAGCCATATTTTCCTGATTTTTGTTTTTCAACCAGTCAGTGTCGGACTTTAAACTATTCATTTGTAACGGATGCACACTACACAAGTTGAGGACGCGTTTCCAATACCGTCATAGCGATTCCCGATGCCGCGATTGAAAATGGCAGTGTTCGATCAATTGTAATTAGACGAGATTCAAAGAGTCAAACACACCAGTTCTGTCCATAATAAGGATAGCCTCTGCTAATTTTAACACCATTCAATAACTACCAGTTAATCTGGTACAATCTGAATTTTGAAGAAGTGTCTTAAGTGCATTCGAACAATACGGAAAAACATCATTTCGTTTTCTTGCAATATTCCACTTATCGGTCCCCGATTGCCACCATCATGTTGTACGCGCGTTATCTGAACCGGATCCCGATGATAAATCGGATACATTTTTTACATATGTAACGATATATCTTCAAGAAATTACAAGCGGGCCAAAAAATTTCATTTACACATTAAAGATCACTTGTAGTTATCCTTGTTTAGATATAGTATAAATATATTTGAAAAAATGAAGCGTTGGACTGGATCTTACATACATGTGTTTGGTTTAAAAGATTAGGCCATTATATAGCTTTTGAAATGCTTTCGTTGCTCAAACTTAATTCAAACAACAAAAATAATTTTCATACTTCAGTTATCAAAACAAATATATTTCTGTTCAACATAAAAATAGGCGTAGGAGAACTATTACTCACGACAATACAAAAAAGAAGAGAAAAAATATTTAACAGCCTACAATATCCAAAATTCATCCATAAATTAGTAGCATGCATGTAGGTAACATATAATAGATTTTTTTACCTTTTGGGGTAAATAAAAGCTAAAAAGTGCTTCACTCATGAAAGTACATATTTCAAAAATAACATTGCTTGTGTTAATTTGTGTTATGTTGAATATCACCATCCATAGCCAAAAATTGGATTTCACTGGTTTCTCGTAGACTGTCCACTTAAGTCTAGGAACTATAACTTATAAAATCATCTTTGTCATTCAGTCTCAAATCACCCGTTTAAGTAACTTCATTATACACTTAACTCCAACACTTGGAGTTTATTAGGTTGTTTACGCTTTTAAAAAATAATCAATAAAATTGGAGAAATAAACAGTTTGCGTCGGTGCACACATTTGTTAGTAAGTGTCCAATCATATGAATATACCTATGTACGATCACTGGTAGAAGCGATGACCGTATATATGATACGGTCGATCACAACCCATGGCGAGCCGGTTTGTCACGGTAGGAAAACTTACTTGGCTTCATACCAGTTATCCTCTTTCAGTTGCATAAGAAAAGTTGCTGGTATATCATGCTATTGTTTTATTAACAAGTTGATAGTTATGTTTCCTCATCAAAATGATCATTGGGAGCGCTATGATTCGCCGATCAAAAAATTGTCTATTATGAGCCGTTGCAAAAATTCCATGATGACAGTTAATACAAACATTCCTGATCCAGTGTGAATGACCTAATTTGAATAGACAATGTATGACTGCAATGTAAACCACAAAACCTTTTATTGAAGTTTTTGGGCGTCTAAATTGAATTTTCTTATTCGTTCTCCGCAAATTAAAACTTTTTCTTTGCCTGTCTCTTTTTTCATTCATGTTAATGCGAATTGAATGGATTATTTCGCGTATTTTACGCTTCTTTATCTGCTATTTACATGTAGCTCTTTAATTGGACAATACTCCAGTTTTCTTGTTCTCTTGTCAATTATTGCCTCTTCGTTAACGCTTAATAGCAATTTGATTGCGTAATGGATGCCATGTAACTTACGCCTTTCCTTGGTATTGCGTTATCGCGCATTCATTCGCGTTACAGCGTCTTTTTTCTCATAATTTCGCAAGGTTTGTCCCCCCCCTTTTTTTTTTTATTTTTCACTTAACCATTACTGTATGACGTTGTTTATCGTTATTACGCCTTTCGTTTGCTCGCCCCCCCCCTCTCTCTCTCTCTCCTCATCTCTCTCTCTCTCTTCTCTCTCTCTCGTCTCTCTCCTCTCTCTCTCTCTCTCCTCTCTCGTGTTAACACCATTCATTTGCAATATAAGGGACGATCAACGTCTCGTATTCAATGCCACATGTTTTTTTAGAGTTTCCCAATAGTTTTGTTCTAATATGACTTAAATTAAAACAGAGGTTCTTCATTATCTTCCCGCGAAGGGACAACATCGTTTTAAAGGACTATGTTACAATTCTCGGACAATTTTTTTATTTTCACTTTTAAATATATGAAATAAGAGATATTAAATAATTGAAATTGAAAACCAAAATTTGGATTTTTACTGCCGTTGTACGGTATATGAGCAATATAATTCAACCCCAAACCTGTGTTTTTAAAACAAAACCCGATCTTTTATGTAAACAATACTTAAATGAAATGTTAAATCCTGTATAATTAAAACATCTAATTGTTTAACAGTCATAAAATTCATCATCCTTAAGAACTCATTAATCATTTCTGCTTCATGTCCGAGCTGCGTAATACGATCCAATTGCTCACAAAGCTGCCTGGACTTCGGAGACTGGTTAATAGTATTCATATGATTTCATTTAGTTCAGAAATCTTAAAATAAAATAATAAATTGTAATTAATTAAAACAAAAACAATCTTTTAGTTGTACGTTAATCAATCAGTAAAAGGTGGCTATACGGTGTTCTGCGGTAGGGTTGATCGCAATTTTACTTTCTAACATACCGAAGAGCTTCTCAGAAACCATCAATCGGTTATTCTTTATTCCAGACAAAGTAAAATTTATGGGTAGGATGAATTTGTCTAATAAGAGTTAAAAATCTAAACAAAAAACGGGGGCACAGCGTTCCGTGAACCCGCCACACCCTCCCCCCAAGTGTACCCAACTAGTACAGAATTAGATCCAGTTTAGCGTAGCAAAAAGAATTAAACGAATTCGTGGAGAGAGCTAACGGTCCCGACATAATTATTCATGTTTTGAAAACAAAGCATGGGCGTAGGAGCCACCCCCCCCCCCCCCCCCCTTTTGTTCAACGTAACTGTTGTTATTTTTAACCTGCAACAGTCTCATGTCAATAATTTAAAAGCCCCTCCATTCTCATTGTTAGAAGTCCACTACCCTCCAATCAGGTGTGTAGGCGAGTTTGCCGCTCCCCCGCCTTCCAGTGTTTTTTTTTGTTTTTAGAAGTTGGCCCCCCCCTCCCCCCCCATACCTAGGTTCGCGGTGGCCTCACTGAGCTCTCGCTCCTCGTTGATCGGAGGTGTGCGTTCGTGCCCCGGCTCGGCAGCCGGTTTAGTCTCAGTAACTGTACGCTAAGTATCATGAGAATATTAGTTCCCAATAATTTTCAGAGAGCTACAGGTTCACATACTAGGCACCCCGAGCCGTGTCAAACAGACGTGAAATAGTATGATTTGCTCCTTCGCCAAGAGTCACCGCAATTAAGAAATTGATAATCACGAGGTCCTTTCGGATTATGACCTTAAAAACGGAGGTCCCGCTGCTTGTTGCAGATGATGGTGTCACGAAATAGAACCCGTCACGGCGCTAATTACAGGATGCTAAGCATAGATGTAAATTGCGCCTTTCACTGGCATTGTGACCTCTCCATAACCTGTATTGAGTGATAGTTAATCCAAATATTAGCGCGACGATCTTGACAAAAAAGATTTGCAAGTCCCCCCCCCCGTCCCAATCTCTCAGCTGGTTGTTTAGAACCAGTGACTCCTCTACCCACGTCTTAGTGTTGTATATATGTGTAGTTGCTTTTTCTTCTTTTTTTTTTTTTTGATTTTTTGTGCTTGTCACTATTATTTAGATAGCCCCCCCCCCCCTATTCAAATACCGTCCTACGCCTACTGCAAAGTTTTACGTCCAATAAGAGAGTTGTAGGGGGGGGCTGCGGCGGTGGGGTCTCCTTCTTCTTATATAGGGTTTCTTAACATAGTATTTGAAGAACAAAAAACCCTATAATTATCAGGTCTTCATACTGTTACCTTCCAACAAAGATATAAGATCTGCAAAGGACAAATCTGTACATGACAAACTCGCTTCTGTCTAACTGGTTATCTCTGTATCGATTATTATCGGTTTATCCTATGATGATATAATTAGTATTGTATACAGAGTTCATTCATTCATCCGTGAGCAATCATGACCTAATGAACTATATCACAGATCAACCACTGCCACCACAAAACAAATTGCTATTTTCTCGTCGCTTTATGATGTAGTTTTGAAAATGTAGCACGATTCTTCATACTATCTGTGTCAAAAGCAAAGTACAACAATTTCGTCATTATCAAGTACTTTTATTCATTGATGAATGAATTACATGGCATAAGATTGGTGAGAAAATATAGATAAGCAGAAGATTAACCAACGTATTTATCGTTCTCATTTTTTTAGCTTTTCATTTGTGTATGACTGACCAAGTTATTATTCGATTACGCGTCATCAGGCTCACTTTTTTTCATTGCTTATTTCATTATGATTTCATTATATAAATTACACTATTTCTAGATTATCTTAATATTATTATCTTGATTGTTGTGATGTGGAACCACTGGATACGTAGTTTTTTCTTAACCATTTTTCATATATGTTTAATATAATATTAAAAAATAATTTTTTTTGTTTCTATTATCTTCCAAAATTGTTAATACAAGTTATAGTTTTGCACATACAAGGTCGAAGTGCGGCAAATGCATGATTTATGGCTACATATAGCATACATTCCGAATTCACTTTTTACTAGTATTTCATTAAATAGTGATAACAATCTTGCACGCGATACTCCTATCATTGTAAAGTACCGTGGGGCTACTGATTTCTCCTATAATTCACTTCATTCTAATATTGACCAGAGAACACACAACTCATATCAATTATTTTCTTTTTATTGCGCATATTCTAAATTATCTAAATTTATCAAAGGCCGGATCCAGGGCCGTGACTCATTCCCCCACTCCCCCCATCCATTGAATTTATTTTGGGGGGTATGATTAGTTTTGTAAATAATACCCCATGAAGAACCCGAAAAAATTAATATTGCCGCCGTGGACCGCGACAACTACAGTCCACCAACCATTGGTCTTGGACATTTGCTGGATCCCAGGCCTAAACTGATCGTTATAATGCTTCACATTTGATTATTACTTTCCTTTATTAAGACGCTACAGGTTACAGACCAGTTCTCTACGCTTCTAGTAATTAAATTGATCAACACAGTTAGTGTTATATGAAAGGATTGAACTACAGTACTAAACACTTTTGTCTGTATGTTGAATTAACTTACAGTACAAGCCATTACTTTCACACTTGCGATTAAAATACCAGTGCAACCTGTCATAACTTTGATTACTAAACGAATCAATTTTCCTCTTTTATGATATAAATTGCTAATAATTGTTTTCGCCTGCTATTCAATCTGTGGGCAAACGATCCAAGGTTCAACTGGTTTTTTGCTTCTGTCGTATTATGCTGTACAATAGTAAAACGAGACAGTGCATGCTTACAGACAATTAAGAATTGCCAAAAAATACTTATGTATTAAAAAGATTTGGTGATCATATCTCATATCATTTGCTATTGCCTCTCATATGGCTACTCAAAGTAGGGATGGGATAAAATGGGCAGCAGGGAATCATACTTTTTGGGACAATTGAGAGGGGCGGGCAACAATTCATAGGAAGTACAGAGCATGAGACAACATGGGATTCAAAATCCCCAGATTAGGGTGGAGATCAGGCGAGGCTCTAGCGCAGGAATAAGCGCACCCGATGTTATACGATTAGGATGTATTAAGAATTGTCATCAAGCTAATCTGGATTACCTATTCTTCACATATCTGGTGGGGAAGTTAATCAGGCATTTCCCCGTCCCTCCCCCTTCCGGATTTCCTTTAAAAACTTCCCACCTAATTTTAGTTATGCATTATATATCCCTAACGAACACTAAGCACAACGAACAGAATAATAGTGTTATTTCACTCAAATGAAAAAGGCTAATACAAATTTCGTGCGTTTATAAGGAAATCATTTGAAATTTTTATATTCAAAGAATTGTGTCGTTGTGCAAAATATCATTTGCCGCCTTATGATAGAATCATGTGACACTGTTTCCGTCGCCGTTTAGCTGTCAGAAGCACTCAAGCGTTCAACACGAAATATTGGATGGTGAAACGAAGTAGGGAAGAATTTAATTAATAAGGGTAGTCACCCCCCCCCCGCCCAATGAAGAAAAGAGAAATTCAAAAACATATATAATATTCGGATCGACAAAGGCGTTGATTATTAGCGATAAATCTAACGTTGAGAAACACAAAATATAGAGTCCATGATCCGTTTCGAACGGAGCAAAAGATAGTGGCAGGTGCCCGGGAACACTGTGGGCGGCACTGTACGATTGACAAGGAAAATCTGGTATCGGAGAACTATTATCGCGGTTAAGGAAAGGAACATAATTGAATAGATCCCCGGGCACAATTACAATGTGTTCATCACCGGACTGTTTACGGAAAAGTATCATGGAGGTGCATCTGATGGAAGGAGATGTCTTATTTTCCTGACATATATCTACATCAATCCAATTATTATCGAGCTTCTTGCAATCTTTGCTCGCTCTTTCACCTACTTTTCCCCTCAGAAATAACAGATCCTTATTGTATTTTTCAAGAGAAACAATGACTCTCGAAAACTGTACGACAAAATATGATCCAAAACCGTCAGATTTGGCTCTGCAAATTTTGGATTACTGAATGAATGACTGGTCACAATTTTGCAGGTGTTTGACAATATAAGACTTACATGAGTGGTCAACTACCATTGATAAGTTACAACAATACAGTGTACTCAATGCGTGTTCGACACGAGGTAATTTTAAGCACAAAATAACAAACTGAAAGCTGATAATGAGACGGGATAAACAAAGCTATATTATCTCCATTAAAATTTTGGGATGCGCGTGCTGCCGGGCCGCGAAGGGTCACCCAATCCCATAGGTACGGTAAATATACGAAGTAATATATTTTTAATTACAAGTTATTAGAAATACTGGACAAAATTTCTGGTACCATTTTTATTAATTGAACACATGAATTTAGTAGAGGAGGAAAGGAATTATAGAAGTATGTGAGGACTACATAATGAAAATAGTCTATAGTATTACAACTAACTTTTAGTATACACAATATAAAGGGGCTCTGTACCTACGAACTGCTTACGGACAACCTCTCTTATACTGTATACACTTTTAGCACACATCTTTCATTGTGACATTATTGTTTGCCATTATTTATTAAAGCTGACAGCTGAGCCCATTGAATCATTGTGATGTCTCGGATTAAAGGCAGCATTTACGATGTATAATTTATTATGGACCAAATAATGTATAACAATCGAGTGCGCCTGGATACCTGTCACTGGCACAGATGCTACAGGAATTAGTCTTGATTGGCTTTGTATGAGCACTTCTTATTCCACAAAGCTTCCGATCTTCAAACATTAACATATAATAACGAATTCCATGCCTGTTTCCAACATGACTACCACCTCTTGGCCAATTCGAGATAAGTCGCGTGATGAAGCGCTATCTTGTTAAGCCAAAGAATTTAATTGGTAAAAGTAAGGGCTCTCGCTCTCAAGTGTAATCACTAATGGTCTAAATTGTTCGTGGACATAAGTTGTTGGGGAAGGTGTAATACCGTGGTAACCATGGTCTTCATTTCTTGCATACAAGCAAGAACCGTACTCATTAAGGCTCATCTAATGCATGGTAATTGATTACAGTACACTCAAATAGTATTATTAGCGATGAAATACACGAGGCGACCGGTCCTTAAGACGAGTTCTAACTGGAGAATGCTATTAGGATAAAGGATATGAAAGAAAATAGAGATAAAAAATAAGGGTCTTATAATGAAGTATCCCCATGAATATAATATGAATAAAAACCAGATAACTAATCATAAATCAAAAGAAAAAAACATCTAAAATATGTAATTACTAACCTGATACCAAGGCCAGCAATTTAATATAGAACCCAAAGGAAATAACAATAATGATCAGAAAAATAGATATATAAACATGTACTTAAAGGACGTTAAGTATCAATTAAACAATAATTATGTTTATAAATCAAATGGTAACTAAAAAAAAACAAATGACGTATACAAATAACTGAGAGAATAAAGATTGCACGTTGTTCTGCATAATTTACTTAATTTCCATATAAAAGGGAAAGACATATAAATCTCATAATATAATAATAACAACACTAATAATTATGAGAACATAATAACATACCTCAATGTCATTACAACACAAAATCTATACACATTAGAAATAAAAGAATAAAATATACGTAATGACTATAACAGAAGGATTGTCAAACACACTGAGATAAAAAAGAAAATAACTCCATAAAAAAATAGAATACTAAATACAAACTAATAAACCATGAGGTGAAATATTTTACAGAAACAATGAAAACTTTATTCGATAATTCAATAATTTTTGAGGTCAAATTTGAATTATTCAGTTCCCTAATAATAAAGCGGTATAATATGGGTCTATAAACCGGAATATGTACAATTACTAATATGTGTGAAGTAGAATATTCCCTCAAATTTACAGTCCTCGGTTTACGGTGAATTTTGCCTCAATATAAATGTAGCCATCCATTGCAACTAGTGGAAAAAATATTTTCTGTTCAAAGTTAATAGCGAAATACTCTCGACTTAATTTATTCGCAAGCAAGCAAGATATTAGCTGAATAAAAAGACGCCTTTTCCTTGCTTTATTAGACCTATCATTTGGGCCATCTAAAGAGCATACTTAGGAAGGCTTTTCTACTTTTTGTTCATTGTTATCTTTTTGTTTGCTAAATTCATAATGTATCCCGTTCAATTCAGATTTATGTCAGATTTACCGATGAATTTACCCATTATACTATACTCCCTCCCTAACAAAGTTAATGTTAATAAACATTGAAAATATCTTGATATACTGAAGAGTCGAATCATGAGGGTTAACACCGTTCGTAAATGACGCCATAATGGTCAACTGGTTCTTATACTCTACGTATTATTTCACTTCAAGAACATAACATTTATTGTTCGCTTTACCCCCGTGTGGATCCGTTGTATAGAATGGATTGTACACTCAGTGCCCCTTGAGTCTTTGTTTTCGCAGAGGCGAACTATATTATGGGCGGTCGTGTTCGGATGAAACGCAAAAAATCGAGGGCGGCCCTGTTGTCACATAAGTGTTGGCACGATAAAGATTCCTTATCCGTCTTGTTCAAAGGCCTTTTACAGCGCGAGATTAGGCCTAATTTTGCAGCACTTCATACCGTGCATGGTGACAGTCGTCAATTATAAGTAATAAGTTTGAAAGAAATCTCGAGCTCGGGACGTGAAGTGTAAAAAATAAAATCACGTCTGTAAAGTCAAAGTAGATAACGACATGATTCAATCTCGTTAAGTTAACCTGAAGTGAGAATACACAATCAGAGCATTGGGCAACACACGGACCCCTGGCACACTTAGAGGGGGAGATCAGGGTCTAGAGAGGCGTTAGGACAACTCCTGTTGACCTCGGTCACACCTGCCTGAAGTTTCGCATTGTGATATTAATCAGATAAACATATAGGAATGCATGCCTTCCCCCCCTTCGTATTCGGAACTTCCACTTTTATTAATTGTGGAATGGACATAATTATTTTACGTCAACAGGTTTCAAAAACAAGAATTAATTAGAATAAAATATGAATGAGTAATATATGATATAGGAAGAAAAAATAAAGAAAAATGACCGATTGTTCAAATATTACCACATATTGCTGGAATACTCAAAACTAGGTTCAAGCTCATCACATTCGACAAGGACTTCAAATTCGTATCCTCAGCACTGATTTCTGGTATATAGTGCTCAACCTACAATATTTCAGAACTTTAAAGAATATTTAAGGATCGGCACTTCGCGTTCTATTAGCTTAAGGGTCAAAGGTACTATTTTTTCACAATCTTTTCATATCATCGTGTTATCTGACAAATCCTTGTCGCCACGCATGATACATGTACTAGGTTTTCTTAAACACGATAAATAATTCTTATAATCGGATAAATTTGGAACAGATGAGTGAAATTATTACTTCAAACACCAATAGAGTGTCTATCAATTTCTACTTCTTGTAAAATAGAATGCGTGCTGAAACTGACAAAGTGTAAAAAGATTTATTGTGTATTCTACACATTTGATAATCAAATTATCATAACAGATTCCTTCATAGGAAAAAGTTTATAAAACTACCATTTTGACGTCTTAGATACGTTTTTCCCATAAGAATCTCGTAGCACTGTTGACCAGCGTACAAGAAATAACAAACATTATTTATAAACAATTTTATGTGTAAAGTATTCAGATGTCCAATAAAACATAGTGTGTAAAGCGTAGGTAAAAAAAAAAGAAAATTAAGATTTTTTTTTTTCAATTTCCATGACCGCCAAAGAACCTATACACATTTCATCTCGGATGTATGTAACAACGCTAATAGGAAATAGGGTAATATAGTTATACGCTGTATCTAATCAGTTAGGTAACCATTTATCATTAATGTAGATTTTTGAAAAACTTTAACTGTGACGAAAGTAATTAAGCAGATATATGTCAGACAGAACACCTTGATCCCCTAACCCTGTAGTTCCTCTAACAAACGTTAAAGAGTACATAAACAGGCTGCCATAAATATTTATTTTTTTTGCGAGGTGTAGAAAATGACCTTAAGTATTACCATATGCTTCAAACTCAAATAAACATAAGCCTTTGCAATTTTATTATGGAACTCTCGAAACCAATCTTAACATTGACGTAATAAAATGAAACACGATCAGAATTTTAATATAGCGGCTCGGTCGTACTATTTTTGGGAATACAACCATCTCTTCGCATCAGGTGCAGCAAGAAATTTACCCACAAGAACGGGGTAAGCGTGCGGAGTTTAATACGCTAGATTGCCGCTTATTTATCGTTACTAAGAGACTGGGGCGATAGAAATGACTTTAATACGATGTGAATTAGAGTAAAATAAGATGGCACATCTCTCTCAAACAATTCAGTCTTATGTGGCTCATTAAATAGATCTATTCGCGTCAGGGATGCTGTGTTGATTTGTTTACGTTCTAAAATGAGATCGTGTTGTCACGTTGGTACACGTAAAGGCGGCGTTATTCAAAATGAGGCATTTACTTGTGGACTCCACAAATAAATAAATAATAATTAGGACTAATGTTAGTATATATCTTTGAAACGCAGATCGAATCACGCATTGTTGTTAATTTTCTCGTGAAGGTTAGAATTAAAGGTATAACCCTATTCAAGTTGATTATGTACAAAGAATTAATGCAAGACATTTATCTCGTTATTGGTGATAGTTAGTTGATAACAAAATGGCAGCTTAATTGTAATCCTTTAAAATTAAAACTTATAAGACCAAGAATAATGATTATTTTCTTTTTTGATATTTTACAAGGTAATGAACACTCACAAATAGTGTTTTCCCATTCTTTCAAAGTTTTTACAAAAATCTTGTAAAACGGGAATTGATAGTGATGTAACGAAGAGAAAGGACCGACAACTCTGTGCAAGAGAATGTACATGTAGGTAATCATCGCATTAGCCTGGTTCCCTGTCCCATACTATACTGCCTTTAGTCAGGGGACCAGGCTACCATCGCGTTAGAAAGAGGATCTCGAATGGAAGAAACCATACAGTCCAAACTTATGTTCACATTATATAACGTGTTCAGAATAAGAATTAAAAATCAATTTTAGGCCTATAATTGCGTATCTTGCAAACTGTTTCTGACGTCAAAAACTTCCGAAGAAAGCTGAGATGTCCGCTAGTGCCCGTTATTTTAAATCAGATAACTGTCATTTGTAAGAGTATTGACCTCAATTTGCTGGCCGAACTGTCATAGATCGACCTAATTTACCCCAGAATTCCTGCTTCTACACATGCGCAATGGCAGCATGCCCAGTTCCAGTTAGTTTAGCCTGAGCAGAGACATACACGTACATGTAAATTACATGTATACTATATCATTTTATATTAAACTTTTTTAATTTCAAACATTAGGGAATTAATACCGTATATACTCGCCTATAAGTCGGTTCGTCTATAATTCGGTTGTGTGTGTGTGTTTTTTACAGATAATTTTGAAGGATTTTGCCATTGACCAGCCTATAAGTCGGTACAACTTTTTGCCAGAATCGGTTGACAATTTTTAATCAAAAGTTACATTAATTTTGCCCCTGTTTCAAAAACTTTTTTGAGAAATTATGCCGGTATTTAATTATTCTTTCTCCAAAAATCAATATCATGTCAATTCTCATATTATTTGCCTGTGTTCATTTTTATATTTCTATGTCCAGACTAATTTTTCTGGACGATGATTGTGATAATCGTCGTAGTTGTTTTCAAAATTGGTACCATTGATGATTTCGCCGACTAGAAAAATACTGATATCCATATGACTCGCCTATAAGTCGGACATAGACTTTTGGACCACATTTTTACTCCCCTAATCCGACCTACGGTAGTCATTGAGAAGTACAAAACCTTGAGCAATTTTTTTTTATAGGTTAATGAAACAATCAAAATTGCATGTTTTGTGGTAGTATGTTATTGAAATTTTTATCAAATATAGGTCAAGACATGCTTGGCAAAAAGTACAGACGTCTTGAAATCAGTTTTTGTTTGACGTTATATTCGCCATCTAAAAAGCCCAAATGATTTTACATTGCATATGTAGATATTTGGTTCAAGGCGAGTAAATATATGTATTAACTGGAATATTAAAAAAAAATTCCATTGTGTATACCAAATAATATCTGACGTCATTAATATATTTGGTATACGTTCTTCAGTGGCAGATCTAGAGAGTGGGTTCCGAGGATTTCAGTCCCCTTTATGTTGAATATTCCGAACAAAAATACTTCAACTTGTGTAATTTGGGAGTATACAAACTCCTTCCATATAAATTGCTAAGTATAACGGGTGTTAAACGTAATCATTGTCCCAAAATCATATATCCAGTGTAGGGCAACACGGACCTCCGACAAAAGCGAAGGTAGGATCAGATGCCATGGAGGAGTAAGCATCCTCTGCTGACCAGTCACACCCGCCGTGAGCCTTTAGTCGAAACAAAGTAAACGAGATTACCCGTAAGCCCATTTTCCCTTCATTTTTAATTTTTTTTTCTATCTGATTGTGACGATTACGCCATTTGAAGTATCAAGTTCNTCGAAACAAAGTAAACGGGGTTACCCGTATGCCCATTTTCCCTTCATTTTTATTTTTTTTTTCTATTTGATTGTGATGATTACGCCATTTGAAGTATCAAGTTTCTTTGGTGTATCAGGCATACATTTTCATGCATTATCCCTTAAACTTTGTTTTCTTCGTTGTCAAGAAATTTAATTCACTGGAAACAAAATGTGTGTAGAAAGAGTACAATAATTAATCAAAGTCGGGAAAAAAAACTCTGATGGTATACGAAGTTTTACTTTTAATCAATATGACAGTTAGAATGGAAAATGTTAACGAAGTGAAAATAGAAATTTCATAATTTTTGCTATGTTTTCATGTCACAGATGGTTGGATTTTGAGAATATTGTAAACTGTTATTTCTGTAAAATCTGTAAAATCAAAGCTTTAATTTTGCACAGGAAGGATATTGCAGAATTTAATTTATGAACTGTTTCTAATTTTCTAAATTAGTTGCCCAGAGAAAAGTGGAAATCGTGACTTTAAATTTTCATAAATCTCTAGATCATGTCTCCGGTAGTATGTGGGGCTCCACGACGCTAGCCATCCTGCGATATATACCTTAAGAATCAATAAAATGAAAGGGTATAGATCTATTGAGCGAGAAAGAAATCATGACCGACTACTTTATGTTATTGTCATTTTAAAACGGGAAAAAAATGACTGCGGNTGCGATATATACCTTAAGAATCAATAAAATGGAAGGATATAGATCTATTGAGCAAGAAATAAATCATGACCTGTCTACTTTATGTTATTGTCATTTTAAAACGAAAAAAAACAAAACTTGTTCTTTCCATATTCATAAGATATTCAAAATTGATACTGGATATTACCCAGTGGGAGCGTAATAGGCGATTAGTACTTCCTTGAGGGAAGATAACTTGTTAGTTGTATGACCTTTGTTACCAAAAATAAATAAATAAATAAAAGCTAAGTGAAAGTACATGTAATTTATATGATTAATTCTTCATGAACTCATGTTATTTGATTATAGAAAAATACTTTACCTTATATTGATATCATTATCATGATTTGGGGGAAAAGATGTCTTGGAATATGTAGTTGTTCCGTATAGATAAAACATTTATAAAATCATTAGAGAAAAAGGAACAGCTGTGACCAGATTTCGAATGTTGATAAAAACAATATTCAATTTTCCTTCATTCATGTAATTACGTCAATAGTTCTCACAAAATGGCACTGTCGACAACTAATTATTCTAAGTAATTAATCATATCTTTGGGAACTCGGAGGAATTCAGAATCTTTTTCTAAAACTCATTGATTGGGAATAGAGTGTCCGTGGTTCGTCCACAAAGATGATAAAAAAAGCGAAGAGGGGTAATAAGAAACGTCAGACCTAGAGATGGTTTTATGGATATTGAAGATAAATGAAGCATAGTGGCTAAGGTTTATCGGATATAAACATACAAAGAATGGAATCTTGTTCCTAAAGCATGTTTGTCAATTTCTACCGAGATACCGTGGCCCTTCAGATAATTGGCATAGAAATTTACATGGAAGATGAGTATAGCCCTCGTTGTTATAACGATGTCCAATGGATGTAATTGGTCGACTCGTCAATACTCTCTTCGTTTGCATACCTGATAAGGTATCCTACTCAGTAGCATAGGGAAAAGATGTGGGTAATTTTAAATACATCACGCTAAACTATGTTTAGAAAAGAATGCAGTTACTCAATTAAGAGAAATATGAGATTTCGTTTAACTCTGTCAGCTCCTATCGTTACGTATATTGGGTTTTTTCCTGTACGTGCTACGAATCTGTGAACGTCACTTCCGCTAATTTAAGAGATGTCACTCATTGTCAACTTGAAGGGCATCTTGTGCGGGTTTTGCATACTGAATGGATTCAGCAGACGTTATACAAGCGTGTACACGTGATGCATCTATTTTCTATTTTTGTCTCGCACTCTTAGCGAAAAGCGGGGTATATTAATTTGCACTAGGTTCTGTGTGTCCGTTCGTTCGTCAGGACGAGCAGCAGACTGTGGTTAAGATGCTTGGCTATATCTTCGAAAGTCCATAACCTTTTGCAATGAAAGTTCAAATAATTTTATATGACTTGAAGAAGAATACAAGCATCGACAGATTGCGTAGATTGAAGTGTTAGATTATTCAGTTTGAGGTTTCAATAGGGAGATAAAAGTTCTTCGCTATAATTTGTACGAGAGTCATGTTTAGTAATATTATGCAAGCATCCTCAACTTTAAATTTCTTCACTTCGGTGCCAATAGGGCAGTGATTATTCCTATCCATATGCAAGCATTCTTGGCTCAGATTTCAGGCTTTTAAAATCATGGCCCCAGGATACGGAGGGGGCAGAATGAAAGATCTAATTTGCACAGGGCTATAGGAATTGTTTGAAAAAAATAATCGTTTTAATAAGACCTGCAAAACAGTAATTGTCATCTTTGATATGCTACCACCTTTGGGGTAATTTTCTTCTTTTTAAATTCTTCATCTGTAGAACCAGGTGACTCGGACCTTTAAGCGTTGTGGACAAAATATCTCATGTTCTCTANTCTTCATCTGTAGAACCAGGTGACTCGGACCCGTAAGCGTCGTGGACCATATATCTCATGTTCTCTGTGTTATTTTGAAACAAAAATCATCTACTTTCCTCAAAATTATTATCTTCCGATTGTCATTTTCATGTACAATGGGCATCGTCTGGTTGATTCAAGTTCCAAGTTCTGTGGCGACGGAATCTAAATCAGTAATTTGATGAATAAATAGTAAATTAGAGTCTACTATTGCCGTCTCATGTGGTGCAAACTTTATATTCAGTTTATTCATGAAGCAAATTGGAATGGGATCGTTTGAATTCAAAGTGAGTTAAATACTTAATTCAAGACATATTTCATTCATGATATACATAGTAAAATGCAAAACATAAGATTAAACAAAAAGTCAGTTATGACTATAAATATTCTGTCTTTCGATTAAATTAGATAGTTGCAAAACGTCTAGTGTTTAAGTAGAATAGAATTAAGTGTTGGCTTTTAAGATATAATTACTATATCTATTGTGAGTCGTGTCTGATATCAGTGCATGTAAATCTATTGGTATAAAAGCCGAAGGCGTTCTTTTTTCCTTTTTAACGAGTGACTTGTACATGCAGTATGTTGTTTTAACAGTTCATATATCTCGCTATATAACAAGATAAATTGATATCTCATATCTGGAAATTTAGATACATCAGCAACATNTGTTGTTTTAACAGTTCATATATCTCGCTATGACAAGATAAATTGGTGTCTCATTATCTGGAAATTTAGATACATCAGCAAAACATTTTATCTATATTCATTTTCATTCATACATCACAACGAACTCGCAATGACACCACAGGGTCTTTCACATCTACTTTACATTCGGATATCTTATTGAACATACATGTAGATATGAACAGCTAGCTATTAATCCAGCTTTATGGCAAACGGGATGACTTCAGTTTCATTTCATTTTATTTCACGTGATCACCTATATAACGCCGATTCTCATTGGTTAAAACACCATTTAAGAATTGAGGTGATTTTTCGATCACGTACCTGAACCACAAGTAAAGTCTAATGAACATTATTTTGTTGTTATGATATAAAATTAAATGATAAGAAATAAATCTTATATTTTTTCGGGTGATATGCAGGTTATCACCGAGATTTTAGACGGTAAAACTTTTCATCAACGCGCTTCGCGCATTGATGAGTTTTACCGTCTAAAATTCGGTGATACCTGCATCATCCGAAAAAATATAAGATTCATTTCTTATTTCTACCAACATCTTCCAGTATTTAAGTAGCAAACTTCCCTCATCACCTGAATATGTTGTTTATATCTACATCTGATTATATGCATAAGAGCATGCTCTGCGTATCATCAATTTCTAAATCGAGTCAGCCTACAGATCAATCAGTAAATGATAGAGGGGTTTTACAAGTCTTGTTCGNGCGTATCATCAATTTCTAAATCGAGTCAGCCAACAGATCAATCAGTAAATAATAGTGGGGTTTTACAAGTCTTGTTCAAGGTCAGCATTTTGACACATTCTATGGTCGTTATGATGATCTTGTTTTCAGCTACAACCTGTATAAAGTTGGGAGAATTATTGAATACCAATTGCTTGGCCTTATTGTGCGAACTGATTTTGACTACGGAATACTTCATTAAGACAGGGTTCATGGCGTGCGTGGCTAGTGAACAGGGGATGCTTACTCCTATAGAGGCACCTATTGGCTGTTCGCGTCGCTGGTGTTTCCAGGCGTCCGTGTTCACCCGGTTCTCAATAATGAATTTTTGGGACCTATGATCTATGAACAATATTTTGTATGGAAAAGCACAAAAAGAATTGGAACAAACCTCCCTTTGGCTTGAATTAAAGTTTTCTTTTCTTCAATACAGTAACCGTCTATCAGTATACGAAATACTTGGATTCTTTGTTGAGCAATTGTAAACGCATGATGAGACGCAAAATGAGGGATAACAGTGAGTTGGCGTTCCTAGTGTAGCGGCGCCACGTGTCACTCTCTAAATTACTTGAAACTGCCGTTAGCTGAGCATTGAGTTAAATACGATCACAGAACAATCCGAGGTAATAGATTCGGCACAAATCAAATCCTGGATTTAAAGATACATTAAACCCACCAACATGTGCTAATATTTGGATCACAGTTAAGAGGCGTGACATCCCTTTGATAACAAATGAGACGCACCATAGACAGTTATGTATGTGCAAGGGGTTTGGGGGTCGCCATAGGTGGTGCCCTGATTGAGGGGGGGGGGGGGGTCAAGGGGTAAAGGCCTGGTGGAATATTGGGAATATTGAATGCAAAGATCAGTGTTTCTGCACACAATGTTGTCAATTCCGCCGGTGTCATAATTCAACCTGTTTTCAAGTGCAATTATTGGCGACAAAAATTCGAAAATTGTGCAAGATGTAGTAAGCAAATATGTTTCTAAAATGTTAACCGTCCAATATAGTGATGCTTGGAATCGAGAATATTTGAAATTTAGCCTGTCTGATTCTTTTGAATAAACAGCGAAGCAAGATCGACCAGCCTATCTTCGTTCATAGTAGAGGTGCTCCAATATTATAGAAAATGACATTCGTAAGGCAAAGAACCCACATTTTCCTTTTCCAAAAATATTTTTCAAAAGGTATAAGTTTTTTTGTTATTCATTACGGATTAAACATTCTTTTGAAGAATTTATCGATGTGTAAACTCTGGACATTTTACTCACAAACTGAATGAAATTGCGAAGCACTTTTATGTTAAGTTTGTGAGTAAAATGTCCAGATTTTACACATCGATAAATTCTTTCAAACAGAATGTTTAATTCTTATAATTCCAATTTGTTTACTGTATGAACAATTTAAAAATTTGAATCGTTCCGTGCGTTACGCTGTTTTGTTTTCATGCGCGTATTGTTACGTCACATTTTTGGATTTATTGATGTGTAAATTCTCGTTTCGATTTTAATTTATCCAAGTAAAAAAAATCGTAATATAGGACATTGGAATTATTAAAGCGTCATCTTTTTAAAGTTGATTTAATCCTGAACTTTTCTGAAGCAACACTTGACGTATTACTGCTGTGCGCTGACATCACTGAATGAAATCAATCTCCGTGCAGATAACATGGTGACAGATAGTTATTTGTTCAATATACGTTCTTTCATTACACCATCATATAGTGTTTATGTTAAATACAACATTTATTTTCATATAGGTATAATCTGGGTGAAACTTCACTGCCTTTCACAGTCTGTTGGTTTTCTATTGTTATCAGAAAGATGGAATACTATACTGAAAAAGAAATATCAAATATAGCCATAATTTAACTAGATTTATTTCATTGTATGGGTTTCCAAGTTTGAATAGGCAAAGATAACGAACAGTGACCAACCTCGGAAGTCCCAAAAATAATGCTCCCTCCTAGCACCTGATCCCACCTCTGGTGTGACCAGGGGTCCGTGTTTGCCCTACTTCTTTATTTGTGCATTATATTTGGGACTTCCAGAGGTTGGTCACTGTTCGTTATCTTTGCCTATTCAAACTTGGGAAACCCATACAATGAAATAAATATAGTTAAATTATGGCTATATTTGATATTTCTTTTTCAGTATAGTATTCTTTCTGTAACAATAGAAAAACCAAAAACTGTGAAAGGCAGTGAAGTTCACCCAGATTATACCTATATTGAAAATAAATGTTGTATTTAACATAAAACGCTATACACTATATATTATATGATGGTGTAATGAAAGAACGTATATTGAACAAATGACTATCTGTCACCATGTATCTGCACGGAGATTGATTTTCATTCTGTGATGTCAGTGCACAGCAGTAATACGTCAAGTGTTGCTTCAGAAAAGTTCAGGATTAAATCAACTTCAAAAGATGACGCTTTAATAATTCCAATGTCCTATATTACGATTGTTTTAATTGGATAAAATTAAATCAAACGAGAATTTACACATCAATAAATCCAAAAATGTGACGTAACAATACGCGCATGAAAACAAAACAGCGTAACGCCCGGAACGATTCAAATTTTTTAAAATTGTTCATACAGTAAACAAATTGGAATTATAAGAATTAAACATTCTTTTGAAGAATTTTATCGATGTGTAAAATCTGGACATTTTACTCACAAACTTAACATAAAAGTGCTCGCAATTTCATTCAGTTTGTGAGTAAAATGTCCAGAGTTTTACACATCGATAAATTCTTCAAAAAGAATGTTTAATCCGATAATGAATAACAAAAAAACTTATACCTTTTTGAAAAATATTTTTGGAAAAGGAAATGTGGGTTCTTTGCCTTACGAATGTCATTTTCTATAATATTGGAGCACCTCTACTATGAACGAAGATTAGGCTGGTCGATCTTGCTTCGCTGTTATTCAAAAGAATCAGACAGGCTAAATTTCAAATATTCTCGATTCCAAGCATCACTATATTGGACGGTTAACATTTTAGAAACATATTTGCTTACTACATCTTGCACAATTTTCAAATTTTTGTCGCAATAATTGCACTTGAAAACAGGTTGAATTATGACACCGGCGGAATTGACAACATTGTGTGCAGAAACACTGATCTTTGCATTCAATATTCCCAATATTCCACCCAGGCCTTTACCCCTTGACCCCCCCCCCCCTCAATCAGGCACCACCTATGGCGCACCCCAAACCCCTTGCACATACATAACTGTCTATGGTGCGTCTCATTTGTTATCAAAGGGATTTCACGCCTCTTAATGTGATCCAAATATTAGCACATGTTGGTGGGTTTATTGTATCTTTTAAATCCAGGATTTGATTTGTGCCGAATCTATTACTCGGATTGTTCTGTGATCGTATTTAACTCAATGCTCAGCTAACGGCAGTTTCAAGTAATTTAGAGTGGACACGTGCGCCGCTACACTAGGAACGCAACTCACTGTTATCCCTCATTTTTGGTCTCATCATGCGTTTACAATTGCTCAACAAAGAATCCAAGTATTAAATTACTGATAGACGGTTACTGTATTGAAGAAAAGAAACTTTAATTCAAGCCAAGGGAGGTTGTTCCAATTCTTTTTGTGCTTTTCCATACAAATATATGTTCATAGATCATAGGTCCCAAAAATTCATTATTGAGAACCGGGTGAACACGGACGCCTGGAAACACCAGCGGACGGGAACAGCCAATAGGTGCCACTATAGGAGTAAGCATACCCTGTTCACTAGCCACGCACGCCAGTGAAAAGCCACTGTCATAATGAACTCTTATGTATAATTTCCTGTGGCAGATTCAGGGTCATATACACATGAAAGTGTTTTCTGCGACCAGTAATAAACTTTAAGCAGTCCAAAATTCGTGAGTGATACCAACGTGGCATATCAGCAATTCGCGAGTATTCAAATTAAAAATAATTCTCCCAACTTTATACAGTGATTGTTAAAACTAGTTAAGAGTCACTTTCTGTAAAAGTGAACAAGATCATCGGACATCTTATAGGACGACTCACTCGCCATTTGCCAACGTTAGGATATGTGTTCGAACTAAATTGATCTGATCTTAACATTACAATCTAATTTGCTTTTTGGATACTATTATGAAGACTTGATAGCTTATAAATATATTAAAATTACACCCTGACCTCTGATACTTATAATCATTTACATCCCGCTATATATGATTTCTTGACATTACAATAAATAGGCTGATCTCGATTTTAGAAAAGTTTTGATTGCAAACTAACGC
>CAJDSM010027042.1:0-10406 GCA_903981925.1 Ostrea lurida | reverse complement strand
ATGGGGGTAACTTTTCGTCGTTACACCGGCTATCTATCTATCTGTGGGCTGTGATCACCCCCCTCCTCTATAGACATTTACCCCTGTCTACGGTCTCCTGGGGATCACGCCGTCCTCCCCATAGTGAATTATCTCTCATAAGAAATTTAAGCAAGTAGCCAAAACATTTAAATGTTTCCCCACTTCTTTTTTTTTTTTACTTGGCGATTATGAGAACATTGTATGCGCAACAATTGTGCCTTTCAATTTGCTTTAGCGTGTATTGATGTGGCAACTGTCTTTGTTGTGTACTTCATAAAAGGAAGAAATAAAACTCACAGAAATTTGAATAATTTACTTAATTGTTTCCTACTGCGAGTGGGGAGGGGGTAATTTGATGAAGTCGTCTCCCAAAACAGAAACGTGAATTATGAATTCATGGAGTAACGTTTGTAACTTTGTACTGACTTTTGAATTTTGCGCAATAAAAAAAAAACACTTCATAGCCAAAATAAAGTATGCTAACTAATCAAATTCTCATTTCAACATGGTAGAACTGGCGAAATTCTAATATATCTATATGTAGCACTGAAACACGTCACTTTATATAGTGACCGATCTAGAGAACATATTTTGTAACACCCCCCCCCCTTCTTGGTCCAGAATTCCATGCTCTACTCGCAGCTTGCTTTTTCTGGCGGTGAGAGAATGCCCCACCCCCACCCCCTCTCAACTCTTGTATATATGTTTGACCATTGACTGTCATTTTAAGGTTTCAATCGCCCTTTAGGACGGAGAGCTATAAACTTAGGACTTTTGAAAATTTCTGGACCCGCCGTTGTTTTGAACGTATGTACATGTACCTAATTCTATTCGACAAATAACCAAGGTCAACTGATGGAGATTGTAGTAAGATTCTGAGACAGCGTATTATACATGTAGTTTGTCACTTGGGGGTGGTGATGATTCATGTAACACTTAGAGTTAGTTTGAGCGTGTGCTGTGAGTGCTGAATGCCGTTCAGGAAATGAGTACTGGAACGGAAATCCTACTTGACAATGTGTAATTAGATAATATAATGTTTTGTGTGATCAACACTTTCATTAGATGATGTTTTGTGAGATGTGCATTCTGATAAGATGATGTATTAATAACAATGAAGTGTATAATAGTTGTAGATTTAATCTTTCTATTGGCGTGTTCTTAAGTTGATTGGGACCTCTCAGTGGCGGATTTAGGATCGGAGGTCCGAGGAGTGGTGTTTCCCTTAAGAATTTCGGAAATCCTGGATCCGCCACTGCTACATGTACTGCAAGAAAAACTCGCTCTTTATCAATATCTATTTGTGGGGGCTTCATTCAGAGATACAGGCCAAAAATCATGTTGTATGATTTATTAAAGGAAAATACTTGAATGGATCCGACAACGATCAAATCTTCTATTATTTCTTCTTGTTTTTTTGGTGGCGTCACGTGACATAAGAGAGCTCTTGAGCTTCGGAGTAAGGAGTTTGTAAGGAGTTGGGCTGCTTTATAGAGTGTCACACAGTTTTAAGACAGGGGTTCCTTTTACTACGACCCGCGTTTAATTGCACTTGTCCCACTCTGCTATTTGCGAAAGATTACAATGTCAATAATCTCACTATATATACTGACGGCACTGACCCCCCCCCCCCTTTTTTTCTCCCCTCTCCCACGCATGTGGGGCATTCATGAAGAATATGACAGAATATTTATTCAGTAACTTAGATTATATAAATGTATGTTAAAGGATAATATACAACATTCCAATGTGTTCCTTGAAATTGTTACGCTGTGTAGCAGCCTTTTTTTTTTTTTTTTTTTTTTTTTAATTCATTAACGAATGCAGAAATTAAGATTAATGATGCACAATCATAAACAGTTAATGACGACCATTCCCTAATGAAAAACTTTTCTCCATTGATGATATAATTTTTACAGTAATGCCCAGGTTGCTGTAACGAATCTCTCTTTTTTTTTTTATTTGTCTGTTTGGTTTCAGATGTATCTCTTCCATTGTGTGTTTGACAGTGGGGGTATGAAGTGTTATACAGTGTTATTTGTACAGCTAAAAGTGTTGTTTATCACAATCTATTGATAACTTGTTTTTTCTGTATTCTACAGGGCTCCTTTGGTGGTGACTGCCTGGTCCATTTGTTCTGTCCACTCTGTGCATTAGTACAAGACGCTCAGGTATGTACAACAACATAGTTCTAAACCAGATCCAAAAATCCAGATCCAAATCTCACAAGTTCTAATCCAAAGAAAACGGACAAGATTCTGATAGGTCTAATCCAAAGAAAGTATCATATCGATCTATTCGGCTTATCCATAACCATGTAGAATGAATTTGATATCTTAATCTCTGATTACTAAAGTTCATCATTTTTTGCTATCTCTCCATTCAAACATCACCTCTGATATATCGTAGCTAAGACGAACAGACACGCTGATATCGGTATAAATCATTAAATGTGTATCGTGAAGATGCAGTCAATCACACACACACACACACACACACACACACACACATTTTAAGGTGTTGGAATATTCCCAGTCGTTAATAAGACATTGGGCCCAGGGGGCTTAACTTTATATCAATAGGCTTCAGTGAAGATTACAATATTCGCTATTAACTACACTCATGTAATACATGTATACAGGGAAATAAGTACAATTAATTTACAAAAAAAAAGAAAGTAAAATATAGATAAAATTCTTGTTTCGCTTAGCTATGGATTTTACACACGCATGTGTAACAAGGAAGATCTGCTGACATTAGCTAACAATGGACGAGGAATTCCTGCTCTGTTTGTGGCTGGGTGTTAATGACCGCCATAAACAGGAAACGAGAGGTCCTGTTATACATGCGCTAGATCCTTCTATAGGGAAAGTCGAGGTATAGGGAGGAAATGGGGAATCCTGTAGACGTGTCCAATGTCCAATTGTTTCCTCATTTCACACCTCTGTGTAGAATCATTCAGGTGACCGCATCTGAGGGCTCGGGGGTGGGGGACTGGTAGGATCATGTTTAAGTGACCGATGGTGTGGGGTGCGAGACTGATAGAAATAACTAAGTTTGTTGTTGAAGGGGTGAGGCCGATAGAAATATCTGTTTTGTTGTTTAAGTAACAGTTATTGGTGTTGAGACTGAACGAAATATCTAAGTTTGTTGTTTAGTAACAGTTATGGGTGTGAGACTGACAGAAATATCTAAGTTGTTGTTTAGTAACAGTTATGGGGTGTGAGACTGACAGAAATATTAAGTTTGTTTTTTAGTAACAGTTATGGGGTGTGGAGACTGACAGAAATATCTAAGTTTGTTGTTTAAGGGGCAACTGTGAGTTAGGTGAGATGTGAGACTGTTAAGTTAAGGTTGTTGTTGAAGGGGTGAGGCTGATAGAAATATAAAGGGGATAGATAGATTTATTCAGGGTAAATCCAATATACAGGGTGATAATAGCACATTAAAATGACAAGTATCCATATCAGGTAATATATATATAATAAGCGGGGGGGGGGGGGGGGGGGGGGTGCGACTGATAGAATCCATTAAGTTGACTGTTGTAGAGTGGGGCGAGGCGGGAGAATTAGAGCTGTGTAGCAACCTCTAATGATAAAACACCGCTTAAATGATAAAAAATATCATTAAACGTAATGAACACTACGCTTAATGATACAATATTTGCATTTATGGTCGACAGTTCTGAGCTGTTAATGATGATACAAATTGCATTGGATGCAAAATTACCCTAACGCTTAATGAAACAAGAAAATATCGACAGCATTTACCGTTAATGATACAAACTTTAAATCATTAAGCGTGGCCATTTCTGTGGTCAAGTAAATTCGAGATTAATTATTTTCTTCCTAACTACGATAACCGGTGATTCAAATGAACTTTTTTTATTTCTCTCAAACCGTCGTCTGTCTGTTTGCCCACTTTTCACATGTTTGTCTTCCTTCTCAGAACCACTGTTTCATTTACCATCAAATTTGACACAGATTATCCCTGGATATAGAAAATTCAAAAGACCAAACGCTTCTTTAGTGAAGAGATAATAAGGACACAATGAAAATTTAATGAAAACCTTTTGAACATATTTTTAATGGGTCAACGTCAACCAATTTTGGAACATAGCATTCTTCCCCCAAAATAACATATTTTAAAATAAAGGATCGCACCACGTTTTCCAAGAAGAGACATTGACGAAACAGTAAAATAGATCGACTATTTTAAAATATCTTATTCGAAACCACCGGGTCTAATTCAAATTTACACAAAACATCTTTCAAAGAAGAAACAATTCATTTTTTAGGCTGATATTTTAGCAAAATAAAAAATACAAAGTCAATTTTATTTTTTTTCTTCTCAAGGACGACTTAAATGGTAAGTTTTCACTACCTTTGGTGTACACGATTCCTAGCTAAAGTTTTTTCTCTTTAAATCAAATTGGCAAACAATTACAAACTCTCATAATCACAAAGATATCTGAAAGTGAAGTTTTAAAATGTTTCTTTTGAACATTTTTTTTATGATTTTGTTATATAATGTGGGTTTGGATATTCTTCCTAAACGTATTTATTGTTTGGATCTGCTGCTCAATTGAGCCATTTGGCCCATAGACCTCTTGATTTAACCTCAGACGACAGACAGATTTTTGGACAGACGATTTAAGATATCGTCAAATGTTTTAGAAAGGGTGCAATATGCGAAATAAATCAAAAACAATGTAAAAGTACATAAACAAAAAGCTGCTCATTTCCTCGTAATTACGGCTGATCAACTTACCAATTGACAACAGTGTAAAGAGACTATATTTTGATTTAAGAACATTTCTAAACAACATCTTGGTAAAGGCTCGTTGCAATTTTTTAGAATTCAATGAGTAGAGAAAATGCTGCTTGGGGTGAACAGTGAAATTAAAACAAACAAGTAATGATGTTAGTTACCTCATGTGCGTTAAGTATACATTGTACATAATAAAAAAAGAAACAGGAAACAATTCAATTATTAACAAAATATGAAAAATAATTAGGAAGCATTGAGATGAAAATATTCGTACCTTATGAGAATAGAAACAACGGAAAATATCAACATGTTCAATCAGATTCAAGAATATGTTCTTTTCTTCATTTTAAAAGGGACTCGTTTAATAAGGCACAATGGCATGACAAAATAATTGTGTAATGATGCATCACCTACTTAGCGACAAGGAAACACAGAAACACAAGAAACTGATATATTTCTAAATTCAAGTACTCTTCTTTTTTTCTTTTACTTTAGATGCGATTACAAATTATCACTAAGTCATTATGTTGACTGATTTGTTTCAATCCTTGTATAGACTGTCATTTTCATACTAGATTTGACGACGGGGTAACCCCGTTTACTTTGTTTCGACTACAGGCTCACGGCGGATGTGACCGTTTAGCAGAGGATGCTTACTTCCATGGCACCTGATCCTGCCTTCGCTTATGTCGAAGGTCCGTGTTGCCCTACACTCGATTTTGTATGTGGGTTTTTTTTTACTAGAGGTACGTTTGAACCTTTGTTACTTCGCCATTTTATATGTAAATAATGACTTAAATTAAAATGATCAAACCTATCATATCTTGAAGAAAGGGGAATGAGAAAGCTTGTTAGATTATGCCAAACTGCATGCTTTAAGAAATACTAGTCTATTTTGGAAGGTTTATTATTTTTTCCTATACGAAATTTTTCGCAATTCAAACATTCAATCTCTGACAGAAATAACCAGGCATTGCACCAATTTGGAGATCGAAGTATCGAAGTCGTTCAAACGGAAAAAAAATGCTTAAACAAAACCGGTCAAACACCTATTAACGTTGAGAACATAAAAAATTTCATTGTATCCTAAAACGGTTATTGCTATTGAATTGAGGGATGATTTTACGCATGGTTTTACACTTAACTATGTTGGTCCACGTGTATCTTCAAATTGCAACAATTTGGTATGAACATATGAGCATGTTGAGGAAGTCAAACTTAAAATTGAAAAAGAAATTTCATTGAGTCGCATTACAGGTCCATTTGAACATCTACCTATGGAAAATTTTAGATTGTCACCCATTGGTATTGTACCTAAGAAAGATGGGGGTTGTCGCCTACATCATCTTTCTTACCTCAACGGTTCTAGTATTAATGATTTCATTGACCATGATGCATGTACAGTTCATTACACTCCTTTTGACGAAGTTTTGAAAATGGTAGAGGTGCATTTTTAGCTAAAATGGATATAAAATCGGCATTTCGTTTGTTACCAGTGCTTCCAACAAATCATAATTTGCTGGGTTTTAATTTCAATTAAGCAATGAATATGATTACTTGAAAGATATTAGTCTCATAACTGCAACGGTGTGTGCATACAAATTGAATAACGCGCATTATTGCTATATATTTTATATTCTTAGAAAAATGCATTTGTTGTGCTTTTATTGTATATGTTTTAAACTTTCCGCTCAATCCTTTGGGGAAGTAGCGGTTAGGTAGTAATTGTTAGTCACAATGAAATGTACACGAAAAAAGATGTACAGCAATGTTTGACATTTACGCACGCATGATGTCATATACATAGTTAAGGAGTGCAAAATTAAAAAAAAATTAATAACCCAAGTATGTAATTAATTTTTTCTTGAAAATAAAAACATCAAATAGTCAACAGTTTTATACATTTTCAACCTAAAAGAGTTCATATATTTACATATTTTAAAACCCTGTAAGTAGTTCTTGTATTCATACCCCAAACCAACTTTGGTGATTCGGTCTTTGCAGTTATAGGCACATATCATCAAAATAGATTCTAATGCTTTTTATTAGGGGATTAAACAGTAAATGTAAATATTAACGAATATCACTATGATATGGGTTGCCCTATAAATTGTGCTTTATGGGAAAAGTTTGCCCATTTTATTCAGTGGGTCGTCATAACAAAAACAGGCATTCATTCCGTTAACCATTATTTAGATGATTTCATATTTGCTGGAGGAGACTTAAAACGTGCGAGATACTAATGTCGAATTTCCAAAACACATGCACTTTTTTTGGTATACCTCTAGCAGAGGAAAAAACGGTGAAGAAAAAAATGTTGCACTCAGAAATACTTTTGGTTGAAGTTTTGGACAAAACAAAAATAGCTCTTAGAGACTTAAAGTCCTTGGTAGGTACTTTGAATTTTTGTTCTAAAGCTATCCCTGCGTCGCTTTTGGTCATTTCATCCGGGTTAACAAGGGCATGACTTGGGGGTCTTTCATTGAACATTTTAATGGCACTTTGAATTTTCAAAGTTTGAACTGGTATTCGAATGAACAGCTCCATTTGTACACCGCAGGTAATGATAAACTTGGCTGTGGGGTTTATTTCCAAGGACATTGGTCTTACTTTCAATGGTCGGTGACAAAATTATGTCCGACATCACGTTGTTAGAATTAGTTCCTATAGTTCTTTCCATGTTTCTTTTCAGTAAGCACTGCAACGATAAAAAAATATTATTCCATACGGACAATATTGCGTTGGTGGCCATATTGAACGTCTTCAAAATCAAAACGAGTTATGCACTTGTTACGTCCATTAGTTTTACATTCAATGATCAGTAATATTCATTTTAAAGCATGTCACATTGATGGTTTTAAAAATTGCATTGCTGATTCTATTTCTCGTAAACAGTGGGAAAAGTTTCGGTCACACGCCCCAGAAGCAGATCAGTTCCCGTTGCCCATCCTGGAAGATTTCAAGATGATATATATACGAGATGAAATTGAACGATTAGCACTAACTTCTATAATACAAAACGTTCCTACTCAAATAGTCTTGCCGTATTTTCTAAATTCAGAAAAGATTATGTCCTCCAAGAAATATGGCATCCTCCTCTGTCACATATTTGTATATTTATTGCCCAGTTGGTCTAGCGTACAATATAATTTCTTCCTATTTATCCGGAATAAGCTTCAAATGTAAACTCCTAGGAAGCAAGGCTTTTTAGTTAGAACATTATTAGAGGGTATCAGGAGATCAGGGATTAGAAAGGACGTCAGGCTTCATATTACAAATGGCATACTGAGTAAGCTCATCACCGCAACAGGTTTAGTTTGTAAGTCTACTTCGAATCTTACCTTTTCTCAGCTGCTTTCTCATTAGCATATCATGGTTTCCTGAGAGTTGGGGAATTTCTTATAGTAACATGAGTCAAGCTCGCCAAATTATTAGAGTGTTATTTTGAATGCAAAACTTACAATCCCATGTTCGAAAACTGATCAAGTAGGTAAGGGATCCTCTGTTTGTATCAAACAAAATCTAAGGATCCAAATATATGTGCAATTTTACAACTCAGAAGATACTTGACAGTGAGACCAAAATGATAATGGGCAATTTTTTTGTGCACATTGACGGAAGTCCATTAACTCGATATCAATTTAATTCAATCTTGAATAAATCTCTTGAAATGGTTAAGTTATCAAAATATTGTTATAAAGCTCATTATTTTCGTATAGGGGCTGCGTCAGACAGCTTCTTAGAAGGTAACTCGGAATCTATAATAAAAGACCAAGGTAGATGGTCATCTTGTATTTACAAGCGTTACATAAGAACTTAATCATATTATGGTTTCATGCGTAGGTGAAGGAAAACGAGTCTGGGTAATTGGGTCATCGATTATCAAGTGGGCTTTTTATCGTGCTAGACAGTCGTTGGAAAGAGCGCATCTGGGCCTTTGTAGACAACATTTTAGTATTCTTTGGCAGGGTAAGAGTGGAATGACTTGGAAAGAAGTTTTTTCCGAAAATAAAACTACTATTAAGGTATGAAAACCTGCCTGAAATTTTTAATTATACATTGCAGGGGAAATAATATTGGGAAAACACCACCCTTAAACCTTAGAAACAATATGGCAAAGACTGTGCATTTGATAGGAACGATGTTGCCAAATACAATGTTAAGTTGGTCTTGCATTCTACCCAGAACGTGTTGGCGTTTCAGCAAAAATCCCAAATCTCAAAACATTGCTGCTAAAAGGTTAAATAATTCCATGAGTCATTTATTTGACATCAGTTGGTTGGTTTTTTACATAAAATATCAAGATTGAGTTGGGACTGCACAAGTCTTTTTCGTAAGGATGGGGTGCATCTCTCAGAACTTGGTAACGACATATTTTTATACAGAATGCAGAGCAAGCTTCAGGAAATCTGCTTCTTTACTGAGTTTAGGTTGGTATCGGTTAGTTACCGGCCTCCTTTTAAGCGTCGCTCATTCCTTCAATTCAATTGGCGGTGGTTGTTCTTATGAGTCATATGAACAACCATATGGCGTTTATTTACGACGCTTTTGGCTTTGATAGGTTTGATAGCAAGTGAGTATCTGTTACCCAGTACCAGTTCATGATTGCTTATCTTTTTCAATCATAAAGCCAATAATTGATTGGATAATGTATAATGTTATAAGGTATAATTTTGTAATGGCTTAAGGAGCCCTCATAATGTCATAAGGATTAATGATGCATAATATATAATGATAATGGTTTAAGGTATAATGTTTTTATGCTGTTATAATGGAGGGCTTAAGGTTGGAATTAATGCATAATGTATGTTTTATAAAGGACTAGCCATTTGTTGCAGCAGCCTTTTCATAGTCCGTGGCCTCATTCGCCAACAAAATAAATCATCTCAAACTTTTAATTTTGTTCGCATTGTCTATAATAATAACAAGTAAAAAAATATCAATTGTAACACTAAATCATCTGTACAGGTGAGCCATTAGGTCTGTAGGCCTTTATGATACGATTCGATAGACCTAGCAAAACTAAACAACTTTTGGTATACATGTCTTAAGAAAATGTTTTCATTTAAAGAGTTATGAATAGTAACATTAGATTGTCCGTACAGATAAGCCATGAGGCCCACAGGCTTATATTTTGATACAGTTAGATAGATGTAGTAAAACTAAACAACTTTTGTTATACATGTGTTAAGAAAATTGTTCGTGAAAGGAGTCATGAATAGTGACATTAAATCGTCGTACAGGTGAAGCCATGAGGCCCGTAGCCTTGGACGGAATTTTTCCGAAATCAAAAGGTTCTCAATGTCGATCTTGATGAATTGAATCAAATTTGTAAACTTTGGAGTTAGTTGCCTCGGAAACCTCATTTTTCTAAAAAAGAAAATTCAAAGTTATTTGGGTCACAAAAAGTGACCTTGACCTTTGACGGATTTTCCGCCGCGAAAATCGAATAGGGGTCCAACTCATTTTGTATTCAACAAAGACTCCCCAGTTTCATTTGACATCAGAAGTAAAGTTTGGAGTTATCGTCCGGAAACCTCATGTTTTCAGATATTTGCGGACTTTTTCAGTTATTGTGACCTTCACCTTGGGCGGATTTGTCCGAAAATCAATAG
>CAJDSM010027037.1:7050-21943 GCA_903981925.1 Ostrea lurida | reverse complement strand
AGGTTATAACGGAAATTCGTATTAACAAAGTGCAATCAATTATTTGCAAAAATTCATAACAAGGTCTACGCTGACAAGGATATAATGAAAATCCTTGTTTGCGCAAATTTAAAAGCAAAAAAACTTATCACTAAGATCCATACTGAGTGGATGACTGATATTGTTTCAAATACTTCCTTAGTGGTGTTAAGACTGTCATACTTCTCGTACTAGATTTGACGACGGGTAACCCCGTTTATTTGTTTCGAAACTAACCAGGGCGGGATCAGCGGACCGATAGTGAACCAGAATGTCAGCAGAGATGGCATGGTACTAACCATACCATGTGGCACTCCTGATCCTCCTTCGCATATATGATCGAGACACGGTCCCGTGTTGCCTTCTACACTCGAATTATATATGTGTTTTTTGGGAATATGGATTACGTTTGATGCATCGTTAAACTTCGCTATTATATTATAATGTATACGTAAAGTGCGATTGGCCCAGTATGGAATAGTCCAAAGGCACATAGAAATTACTCCCCTATGAATCACAGTTACCATGGCAAGAAAATGACACATATGCTCATAACCAATAGTGAGATATAAAAAATCACCACTTAGCTATGGTACTGCACATCTAAAAAAAATATACAAGAACGCCAATCATCTATCCTGTAACCCCCAGGACTTACGAAATCAAATCTAACATGTTCCTAGAATTGTTGTATTGCATAGGAAATAAAGAATACACAAAATAAGCAAGCTTTATAAAATTACAATTAAGTCCCCCAAAATGGAGACAACACAACATTACACTGCCAGTGTCTAAAATATTAACGGAACTTTGCATACAAAAATTCCCCAACAACGCCATATTGTAATACCCTGCTTAACACGAACAGCCCATCATTACATAACAGATGAACACAGGTTAATTTGATTAAAAATCGAAAGCAAAATAAAAATTTTGATTATGGTATGAATGTAAACAAAGCAAAATCTTCAATATATTTAAAAAAATTGCTGTTGTTACAGTTATTTATATCCAGCTGATTTGAAGTTTTATTTGCTTATCATTTAACCGAGTTGATCTTAAATATCTGTTATCACTCAGAGGCTCACTTCAGGTTCACCATCATGGAGTTAGGGATGACTCATCGAAGTGAAAAAAAACGGTCAGCCTAAGGGTCGCCAATCGTCGCATAGTTGGAAATCCGCAGAGAAATAAAATATGGGTAAACAGCCCAGACTGATTCCGATTACAGGAGATCAGCATCGCGAAAAATTCATCCCGGTTATAGAAAATATACACAACATCAATAATTTTCCAGTGTGAGACCTCTAAAAATTGCGTGCCATCCTCGGTATTTTAGTAGTGGATGTATTATTTTTTATTAGCTCTATCTATTGAAAAAACCTCAGATCCTGTGCTTATACACCGAGTACCGTGTCATATTTTAAAATTTTGTATAGTTCCCAACAACATAGACACGTACAAAGGAATTATGCGGCATTCACAGTCCCCAAAATGACAATTCTATTGGTACAATCAATACCTGAAGGAATCCTATTGCATCAGGTGAAGAGACCAAATTCTAATACTACAGACCAAAACAAACCGCATTAAATACGTGCTAAGAAACAAAACTGAATGAAAACACTCTATAACACTTTCCAAACTTCTTTACAGGCTATAATTCAAGAAAGATAATGACGTAACTATCAAGCCAACAATCAAACAAGAACTACCAGAGGGTCAAGAACAAAATGCAACCGGATAACCACGGAAATCCGAAACAACCCACAAGAAACAAAAGGTGACACAGAATGACGAGACTTCACCGCAAGAACCAGATAGAACAGTACAATAGCAACCGGAAAACACGGTAGAAATAAAAAAAAAACTCACGGCGTAACATACCGTCTGTATAAAACGTAAATCATTAATCCAAGAAGACACTCAATATACAAATCGAGAAGTGTGGGCAACACGGACCTCCGACAAAAGCGAAAAGCAACTAGGGATAGGTGCCATGGGAGTAAAGCCTACCTCTCTGACCTCGACGCGATCACAAAAGCCCCAGAACACAAAAAGTGGGCCGTGTCGAAAAGCCCACAAGAAAGCTTAGTCGAAAATAAAAAAGTAAACACACGGGATTAACCCCGACTAGTCAAACGGATCTAGTAAGAAAAATGACAAGAACATTCTAACAAATCGGGTATGAAACAAATTAAATCCAACAATATGACTTAGTGATGAACTTAACCTGTAATCGCAACAAAGGTCATTATAGGCGACCCGCAACAAGGAATTTAGCGAATAACATGACAATGACTATTTAAACGAGAGATTCACGTATAACCCTGCAACTTCAACCTTTTTTGGTTAAAAGAAGTGGCCATACGCAATTTAACAAAATCCGATACGCATACATGCTCTTTGCTATTCGATCAACTGCAAAGAGATATACACACACATAACGCCAGGTGATAGTGAGAATATTACATACAACATAGGAGAAAGAAAACGTTGGAACAGATTACTGCAAAAGTTAAAGTCATCACGCCTCTCATTAGTGTAGTAATGTACAAACGACTCTAGCCCCCATTAGAGTCTACTAAGTAAAAGTAAAAATATCCAGGAACATATGAAAGGCCAGAATCTGTCAAGGATCTGTGGACGGTAGTCCTTATATACGAAGATGCCTCTTCGGGAAATATATCAAATAATGGCAACCAAATAAAAATTGTGAAATATGATTTTAATTGGATAAAAACACACAATCATATACCTATGTAACGGATGAAAAGGGAAACCGGCAAGTTTTTTTGTTTGTAATGAAATGACCTCCAGCCGTAACACAGTTTGTACAAATTCTGCTTCTAGAATCATAAAAATAAGTTTGCCCCAGATAAAGGGGGCACAAATTAGTGCCCATAAGAAACATTACAACAGGAGAACTGTTGGAAGAACATCAGAGTCTCACCAACCAAACCAAAAAAAAGTAACTACAATAAAGGATATGTATCTATCAACGAAACCCAAGCGATGTCCCTCTTAACAACCATAGTCTATAAACTTCAAAAGAAATAAGTAAAACACTAATAAGAGGTTCCCCGCGTGCTCTCCGCGCAGTATTCACGCGCGCCACCGCCCGCGGCGGCCCCGAGTGCTCCTTGTTTAACAAAGCGAACTCACTGCTCGCTGCTCTGTCCTCTGCGGCTCTCCCCCCACGCCGCGCCACTCGGCCACCCTCCCAGAACGCCGACTGCTCCCCGCTTCCGCCCCGCCGCGTTCTACTACTGCTCCCTGCTTCGCCCTGTCGCGCCTGGCCGCTTCGCTGCGCGTCGCGCCTCTCGCTCGCGTCTCGCCTCACGTGGCTTCTGTAGTTAAGGGCCAACTCATACCCGCCTGCTTCACATTTCATCCCTGCCAGATCTTCTACATCTCTTTTCGGTCGGCGGCCGCCCCTATCGCGTTCGCGCTCCGCGCCAAAATCGTGGCCCGCCCGCGGCGCGCGCCCGCTACCCCACGACTTGCTCCACGCATGCTGCACGCCACGTGGCGCGAAGCTGTAAAGGCAGCTACGAACACGCGCCCCGTACAGACCCAGCTCGCCCCGCCAAGCGCGCTGCTCTGCTCGCTCCGCGCCCGACACGCTCTGCCGCGTCACTCGCGTTCGCCCCGCAGTTCGGCACTCTGAACGCGTCCCGCTCGCGTTCCCGCCTGCCAACTGCATTATGCGCAAAAATTCTCGATACGTCCCCAAATCGTCGTCAACTGTGACCGCGCGCTTCCTTTCGCTCGCGCAAAAGCGCTCTGCCTCGAACCGCGCGCCACAATGCCACGACGCCCCGCAGCTCTGGTGAGCCTGAAAACGCATAGCATTTAGGGGCAGCCACTGAGGGGGGGGTGGGATGGTGTAAACGGTCGTACATGCAATAAGGCATAAGCGGATACCAAGAGAGAGTGCAAAAAAGGTGAAAAAGTGAATAAAAGACAAAATAAAAATAACAAAAATTAGAGCGCCTGTGGTCCCAAAACCTAGGGACGTGAGGAGCAACCGAAGAAGGCGGGGCGGCATAAACGGTAGACTCAAGTGCGGCCGGAACGGATTTGAATAGAGTTGGTAAAACAAAGTTTTATGCAAATCCCTCTTCGATCAAACCATGATCATATCCAGTGGCTACTATGCCCACAAACAACAAACAAGGAACCCCAAGCGAACCGAACTAGTATAGTTGGGAGGGATGAGCTGGACGTTAGCTGGAAGCTTTTCATATGCCATAAAAAGTAGAGAAAATAATGCCATGCACAAAAGTGAGACAGGCTGCCCCACCCCAGCAGCGTTACTGGCGCCCACCCCCCTCAACCCCCTAGGCTCTTCCAACCCAATATATCAGCAAACACCAAATCATTTCCTCATAAAGCGTACACGTACACAATCCCAGATAAACGACCGACTTAGCGCGAGATGACCACAACCGAAAACCTGCCCACCACGAAGCCGGGATGCGGTAACAAGACGGCCTGACACTATAAGTTGAAAAAAGGGCTGCCGAAGTCAATTATCTAAATCTGAAGAAAAAGAGAACCGTAGAATTTTATTACTGAATGCGTGAGATCGTGTGGTATATAAAGTGTGAGAGAAATCGTACGTTTGAGTGCAGTCAATTTTAAAAATGATAGCGGTTGATTTATAGAGTATCCAAAAAGCTCTTTTAGAATTTTAAAATCCACCATCCGATTGACACAACTTCTGGAATAAGTAGTGGAACAGTATCTCTGAGAGACTTTTAATACTGTTATTAGTTAGTAAGAGTAAAGAAAGGAGGCGCTTTGTAGAGCACTTACTGACCAAGCCGATGTATCTTTGTTTGATAAGGGGTTTTTATGCAATTTCGGATTCCAATAAAGGTATGGTAATTCAAAATTGATTCCTGATTTCTTCGAATATTGTGGAAGTATTTTAAAACGGAAGGTGATTTTGAAGAATTTCATCTTTTGTGAAATTGCTTGGAGTATAAGTTAGGATTCCCAGATGTTGAAGTTAAATTCCCTTAGTCATTTAAAGGACAATTATGAGTAAGTAACCTTTGGACAAACAAGACATGTTGTTTACTGCTTATGAGCTTGGAACTTAGTACAAAGTTTTCTATAGTCTATGTAACTTCGGAAGGTTTTACCACCTTCTGGAGTTGCTCTGTTCTTTGACGTACCATCAATAAGCAGGAGGGATAAATGGAGCATTTTCCCCGTCAAATGTGAAATACGGGAATATTTAATAAGTTTCCAATAGACTGAACATTTGACTCCTCCCCTTCAGACAATGGACAATACAAAGCGGATTGAAAAGGTATCTGCAAATGCCTGCTAGAGCATGGCTCCATCTGACACATCATATCCGTTCATCGTCCCTCCATGTATATCCAATTGGGTCTCTTATAGACACTCGCCTCAGGCGAGTTGTGAGTTCTGGATCCACAAAATGAGTAATTTCATAAGTAAGAGAAATTTCAAACATGAAATGTACATTGAATTGTATTTTCCGTGCTCTTTGTAATGATATTAACTTTTAAGAAACAATTTTGTGATTGAAGATTGGAAACAACAGAGGTGATTCTCAGATGGTGGGGTATTTTATCTTACTTAAGCCAAAGATAGTTGAAAAAAGGGAGCGGGAACTGAAATTTTAGGTTGGATAAATACCTGACCTTGTAAAACATCTTGTAAAATCAAGTTGTAGATCTAGAATAAAATTGACATATTTGACATATATACCAAGCGTTGGGTACTCAAAAATACGATATTGAGATCAGTTGCTGCTTGGTCGTAATTGGGTTCTATCTACTCAGGAAATACCAAAAATATAACTAATTTCTGGATTCATATGATTATAGCTCCAATACAGGCAGCTGTATGTATTTGCGAAAACAGATTGATTTTGATGACAGAGGATCAATATCAGCTGAAGTGAAAGTTCATCGCAGTGACAATCGCAACCTGTTGATCTGACATATCTGCACACAGACTCAACACAGTGTGTAGTGGATCTATGACAAGTGTACTTACACAATATAATATAACTTAGTGACTAGGATACAATTATATACGACGCGTTCGCAGCGAACCTATTTTAAAAATTTCGTTGTATTATCATCTTTGGCTATAAATTATTTTTAGAAAATTTTAGGTCGGTCTTAGTGGACGTGGACTTTTTATTCGAGATCTGATAAAAAATATATAATTAATGATAATTGAGATATGGTTAGCTCAATATTGTTTTTGTAAAGCAATTTCCAAATGAATGACATGTGTACAAGTGTTCAATTCTAAAATATACTCTCTCTCAATTAATTTAAATGAGATAAGTCTACTACTTCTTGGCTTAGGTTTAATGATGATAATTAGATTAATTAATAAAGATATTATGACATAATTTCAATTCCCTATTCAGTATATCTTTTGTAACAGAACACTTTTTGAAGCGTGTCGTCGGAAAGGAATGTATATAATGAATAATTACATTTTACATGATAGTGAAATTGAGAGCAATTTGATATCAGACTATGCGATGAGAGTAGAATTTCATCTGTACATACCATATTTTGAAGTGTTTAACCAACAAATTTATATGACTGTAGCTGAAGTGCATCCACCTTAACGAAGGAAAATTGCTGTTGAGTAATCGATATATATATATTGCAGGAATCTAGTCGTCCTTGAAAACCGGGAATGTGTGGCAGGTGACCACAGTCCGAGTTATGTAAGCTAAAACCAAGACTCCATTTTAGCGGACGACAATAGTCTGTGACCCAATGCTCATCTAGGTGATACCCCCACTATAAGCCTAATTGTTGATTAATCACACTGTCAAAATATAAATTTGAGTCTCAGTACACAATAATTTCAGGTCCCCGGACTCAAGCAGGACAATATATGTCCGGGATTGAATCTTGAAAAACAGTCCCGAGGTTTAATAAAATTACAGGATGACAATAAACCAATACTGATATAAGACATTTACTCTATCTTCATATATATCTTTAAAGCCCTAATATGAGCCCAAAAAATTAAGTATGCTCACGTTTATTAGTCCTGTGTAGGTTGCAATTGACATGGGACAAGTTGTGATGATTAAAAGTGTATGTCTGATAATTTTTATTGTCAAAAACTTATGCAAATTAAGTATATAGGTGTGTGGGAATGTTGCCAAGTATAATTTATATGGCTGCATATAGCAGAGTACCAATTTCCATAGTTTTGAAAATCTCACTTATTAGTATAGATTATAAATTCATATGCTTTACCTCTTTTACGAAAGAATGTTGATTCGTAGGATGGTTCTAAGTACTTTAAAAAAGGAAACGAATTAACATCTAATGTATCATTTTCATGGATAATCTGTCCACAAATATTTTGAAGATTCTGTATAAGATATCTTTACATGTAACTTTAGCAGTTGTAATATCACATATGTACCCACTGTGACCGAGTTCGATAAACAACACATTGCTGATGTGTATTTAGACTATTTTGCTTCAAGGTCACAATAATAATCACAAGTATGATATCATCCCAAGCTAGCCTGAGTACTAGTGTGAGGAGAATTCTGTTACAAAAAATGTTATATTTCGGAAATCTTAGCGTGATCCACAAAGGAGAATATTGCATATATTATCAACTCTCATATAGCAATTTATTATTATCAACAGGTGAGGCAGATGATATAGGTGTATACAAATTAAACAAGCGTTT
Organism: Ostrea lurida; assembly: GCA_903981925.1. Classification (NCBI taxonomy): domain Eukaryota; kingdom Metazoa; phylum Mollusca; class Bivalvia; order Ostreida; family Ostreidae; genus Ostrea; species Ostrea lurida. The sequence continues at coordinate 14,200 of CAJDSM010027037.1, read as the reverse complement.
TCATTCCCACCCTCTTAGGAGAATTCCGTGTTTGTCCAAGCTCTCTTATGTTTGTCGTTTGTCGTATATACGTGTGCAAACGAGCATTGAATACCCCGGTTCGGTTGTCTTCCCCTTTTTCCATCCACACGTACAACATTCGGTATTTCTCACGCTAGGCGATGTACTTTTGGTTCCAATCATGCTCGCACCTTTGCATCTGTTTAACAGTGATTAGTCGTAATTTGGATTTCTGTAATAGAAAAATCTTTGAAAATGGGGAGTCGAAAAATATTTCTCTCGCTTTATCTATTCTTTACCATATTTTAGACATACTTCCTATATATTAAAATACGATAAAATAAGGGGATCTGATATACCAAAGATCACCCATTTTCGCTTGAGCAAAATATCAGGAGGATTGGGCGCGGTATGCTTTGTAATATCATGTTATCAGTTTCTCGTGCTATGATTTATTCACTTGTCGAGGCGTAATTTAAAATTTCTAAGTTGCTCTCTTAAGATCACAAAAATCAAACTTTATCCTCGCGAAACTAAAGATTACTGTAATCGCTTTTGTTGATGTTAGTTTAATGTTGCCGTTGGTAGGTTTATTGATCTAGTCAGATGTAAAAATTAGATAGATTGGTATTAAATTGCATGTGGTAGAACATTCTTTAAAAAAATTTGCGTGGATCACTTCAGATGAACAGTATAGAAAATAACTTTGATTAATGATGTACATCCTTTTTGTTCTAGACGATGTAATATCAAAGTTAAAATTGCTTAAAAGAATAGACTCTCGTTGTCTATCACCGCAAGTTTGTATCGAGCATCACAACGGAGGGTGTTTTTGCAACAGGAATATGATGTGGTCCTCCAAGAGAACATTTGTATTCAATTGGATAATGAATTCTGATTAGAATTGATATATTCCACATTGCTTTCACTTCCCGCGAGACATTTGCAAAAAATTTTTCCCTCATTGTGATATATAAAGGCTTTCAAGACGATTCTGCCATGTGCCTGGACCGAAGAAATTTCAGTAAGCTGAGGTGCTGTCACAGAAATTATTAGGACAATTAGTTAGTCTGATCAAGACGCTTCATGTCTATCGTATTGAGCCGAGAGAGAGGAGATCTATTATCGTAGCCCACACCATGGCTGTGGTATATAGCGCGGCTCACTCTCGAGTTTTGGAAGCACTGTTGGTCTTATTCATCTGAGAAGGAAAAAAACTCCGACCACAAATAGCTGCGCCATCTTAACCGGACAGAACTAAAGGTCCCACGATACCACCGGTACTAGGTGACGCTATTCTTACTCCGACACCCTACTGGACGATGTTAATTCAGTGGAGAAGAACTACTCATCATCAGATGTTATACATCTATAGCCCAAAAAGTAACATTTTATTGAAGATAGGACAAAGCAGAAAACACCAGGGATTAGCACTGCCAATCTAAAATACATACATTTGTGCCCTGACTTGGCAATCTAGGGCCTTGGAATAGGTGTTGGGTTGAGCTCCAAATTTCTGGAATTATGGATGTGACAAAAAAGGATTGGATATGTCGGTGTATCGGAGGAAATCTTAGAGCTTGCAGGGTTTATTAAAACATACGCTAATACCCCTCTCCGTCGGAGCGAAAGAAGAAGGTATAAATTAAAAAGTAAATGTACACGTGACTCAGTATTAACGGGTGACACTTAAAAAACGAATTACGACAGTACTTAACCACATCTCCCTGACTAATAACAATGACATGGCTTCACCCATATATTTAACTAGAAAGTCAATTTCTTTGTGCATAAACAAAATAGTTCACCATCTCACAAATTATTATACTACTGGACTCCAAATGATACTCACGGTGGAACAACAGTCTTCTATTAGGGAGCAAGGGACTTATTATCATAATTGGTGGCTATCATAGGAATCATCACAAAAAGCGCTGAGAATGGTAGAAAACTTAAACATAGGAATTACAAATATCAAAATTTAGCCACATTCACAACGGACATAAGGGAAATGTATCCATTAATTGGTATATGTACATATAAACGCCATCCTAAACGTGATCCAAAACATGATGAAAACAGAGAACACATTATTGATTCATTTTGGGACGTCGCAATAGTCCATTGTATATAAAAAAGAGTAATTGTTAGTAAGCGTTAATATCATCCACCCATATATTACCCATTTTTTTTTTAAATCAACAGTACTACATCACTGCCTTGCACTGCACACATATAATTGCAATTAGGAAATAATAGGACAAACTAGTAAGGGTGGCAAAAGACGTAAGAATTTTAAGACGGTGAGGCAGATGGGAGGGATTATCACTTGTAGATTATGTGTCAGGTGGCCACCTTTTCATGCAAGAACCGGTTAATCGTATGGTGGTCTGAGCGTGGTTTCGAGAGATGTACATTACTGAAAGTTCCTCATTACCTGGCATGTGAGAAATATTTACGTAAACGTGTGTTTCTACCTTGCTTATCATATCTAATACATAAAAACCGGGTAACTCCAGAGTTTAATAAAAGGTCAAAGTGGTTTGAAAAATGACCCTTCCAGTATTTGGCCTCATTCTTGACACCTACATTGTTCACTTTTTTAAGTTTTAATTTTCATGTTTCGGATTTCCAACATTTCGGTTTTGAGCTTCACTTGAGAGAACATAATTTGTCTTAGCGAAGAGGTGAAGAATCCAATAGTGCCCATCCTGTCATGGGCAAATGTTATCAACCGACTTACTGTAGTATGAAAATCTGACGGTGTTCTTTAGTATACATGCACAATCTAGATACTAGTTAACATTATTTTGCTTGACATACCTGACAAGCCAGATTATGGCACATTTATATCTATCACGCCTACAATTAATTCGAGCGATTTCTGAAAAAAAAATATGATTCCAGAAGTGGTAAAAGCATGACATTTTGCAATTTCTTTAGTCATACCAAAATATGTAGAAGTGGACCCAATCGAAAAACTCGAAAATGGTATGGCGGCTTTTGGTGGCCATTTTGAAATGACTGCGACAAAATTAATAATAATTCATGGAAAAATTATTAAAAATCAATGCTTTGACTAGAATTTATGAAACTTTGTAGATATATTACATACAATTAAGTTTACCATTAAAAATACAAAAGCTATATAACAGGCGGCCATCTTGGATGGAAGCCGATTTTTTTTTTAGTTTCTCTTTCTCCGTACCTTTAAATCATGATATCCAAGCAACTAATGTTACATGCACCTAGACCGTGCACAAAACCCGGAAACGGCCTGCGTCAGCTAGGTTACCGGGCAAGTCATTCCAAGAGTGACTTGCATCTAACAATTACACTCCCCCGTTTTCTCCGAAAGGATTGGGTCCATAGCCTGAACCGGATAAGAGTGCCAGTTGCTTTGCTCAGGGGCAAAAACAAGGTAGGCAGCAGTGGTGGATCCGGATTTTTCGAAAGGGGGAAGCTAAAGCGGGGGCCCAGCCCCCGAAAGCTCTCGGGTTTTAGAGCTTTTAAAGTTACTTTTAGATGTTAATTTAACTATACATATATATCTATACAGTTCGGTCATCAAAAAAAAAAAAAAAAGGGGGGGGGCTCTAAATCCGCCACTGGGCAGGACCGATAGGGTCGGGGCAGTCTGGATAGTGTCCAGAAGGAGAAGTCCCGGGCTAAACGGTAATCTCCACCATTCTACCGCCACGTATGTCCAAAGGCACCGGAGGAACTCTGATTTTCTGGGTACTTATCAGCCTTAGCTCATTCCACCATATGACCAGGCGGATATCCTCCGGACTGTCCCTCAGCCTCCAGAGTCTGGATTTCCTAATCAACGTCCTGCAGTGTCAAGACCCATAGGGATTCTTCTGAGTCCCACCTATCAGGCAACAAACTTCCCACTCCTAGGACATGACACTCATGTTAAACAGTAAAACCCTTTACAAATCATTCTTGTAATGTTGCAACTCAATCCAAGGGACTCACCAGGCAGATCCGAGAGGAATTCCTACTAGCATGGCAAGTGCGAGGTATCAGCAGAATCTCTGAGAGCCTCCGAATGCTAGGTTCCACCATACAATCTGCCAACACCCTATCGAAGTAGGGAGTGCATAAGGCTACGGAAATGTGTGGACACACATCTTTTGACGCAATATCACCTCAGCCTCGTCCTGGGGTTCTGCTCTGCCAAAAGTAGTATTCATCGATCTTCTCTCCCCCCATAGAGAGAGTGCCATGTTCCAGGTTTAATTTTGCCTTGCATCATCGCAGGAAGTCTACACCAAACAACGTGGATTTCTTCAAGGAAGCCACATACTGTTCCAATTGTGGACATTCTTCACCACTTGGATGGACAATCTCATTGAGTGCCTGATCTGGCTAGTGGTTATGAACCAATCGCCTTCCCCTGGAATCTCTTTCTCTAGGGCATCCGCCCTGAACCAACTCATCCCTGGTTTCTCGTGTTCACTACTTGGGTGATTAAGCTCCACCTCCGGGCTGCAACAAGCCTACCACGATCCATATCATCTCTACTGTCCTAGGAAAAGGTGGGTGCCTTAAGAGGCACACGACTGTACTTCCTCCGGCGCGTTGGTTTCACGTGTCCTGGGTGTCTGGTCTTGGGTTGTATGAGCATCTGCCTCTGCGCCTCCAGGAGACAATACACAGTCTTCCTAAGGAGTACGCCAGTTAATTCTTGGCAGCGAGAAGGCTTCTCCTGACAAGTGGGCTCTCTGTAGGCAACAAACCTATCACTGACTCCAGACGATGGCATAGAAATACCCTTAAATTCAACCTTAGGACTTTAGAGCGACGCTGGAGCTGGGGTCATTCCTAGTAGAAGCCCCTGTTTACTTAGGACTTTAGAGCGACGCTGGAGCTGGGGTCATTCCTAGTTGAAGCCCCTGTTTACTTAGGACTTTAGAGCGACGCTGGGGCTGGGGTCATTCCTAGTAGAAGCCCCTGTTTACTTCCTTATTAATATGGAATTTCCCAGCTTTGCTGCTTTTAAAACAAGTCGGGAGAAGTCAGATCTGGAGCAAGGTGTCGATGGAGAACGCCCTTAGGAACATTAATAGTCCCTCTGAGCAACTTCAATGTCTTGTGTCGAACAACTCTCCGAGAATGCTCCTGGATTCTAGGTCTGAAAATAGGGTCCCTTCATGCTACCCCTACTTTGCATTCTTTTCGCTTTAAGGGACAACACCGGCGGGAATGCCGGAAATACTGTATCCGATCAACGGAGGCTGTTTTGGGCCTACGTTTTAGATTGCCCCTCCAGAGCATAAGCCTGAACCCATACACCCATATCATGCTTGGGGACAAACATAAGGAAAGAAGTTCAGGAAATGCCCAAAATTTCCAAAATCCTTGACTGGATGGCCGACTGCAAGTTCTTCTGGTGAGTAATGTCTGGTGCTGAGGACTCAAAGCTCTCGTCGAATTTCCTGACTGAGGTTAGGTGAGATCTCCAGTAGCAGCGTGTAATAGTCACTGGCGAATCCTTCCATGGAGAAGCAGATGTGATCATGTTGTCCACCGGTAACTGCGGACCAGCCTCACAAAGTTCATCAAGAACGATTTCCCACTTGCCTTGCCATCATAATGCAGATCCTTGTATCTAGTCTTACGTGTCAGTGGAACATAGGCGCTTACCGATGGCGCTGCCTGTGTGGGGTAAGCTGAGGCATATGGTTATGGGGTAGCTGCTGCCCGAGGAAAATGATCAGGTACTGCTGCGCCCTGGTCCTGTAGAAAATCCTGCGTCCCTCTCCTTATCCCTTCTGGGTTGGGCAAGCAGAGCGTAGTGATATACTGGGGCAGTTGCCGGCGAAATCTAGGGTCCGCCACAGCACTGGGAAGAAACTGCAGTAGACATGAATGGTCCACCATATCCCTGAGTGGTTGTCGAGGAATCAAATGCATGGTGGTTATTTAGCATAGAGCCACGAGCTCTATTTCCTAAACTCTGAGATGGGTTAGTGTACAAACCAAACTTGGGAGCATCACCCCAAACCATAGACAGGTAATATCTCACTATGGGAGACATGAAGTAGGATAAAACCTCCGGGGCACAGGACATGGGGGAGTTCTAACCTCACCTCCTACTCCAAGGTACCTAACATCCCCCACCTAAAAGAACGTGGGGTTTCACTTGCCACCTGAGACCCTGTCGAAACACAAGTAGACTATTAACCACCATCCCTTGTCGGTAGTGCTTGAGTGACCAAAATTAATGATCAAATGTGTTAGAGCAGCACTAAATTGTACAGGNAGTGCTTGAGTGACCAAAATTAATTATCAAATGTGTTAGAGCAGCACTAAACTGTACAGCATTATTGCAATTGTGGTGAAAATTGTAACATAGTAATTTATATTTTTATAGTAAATGACTGTGTTTAATGTGCAATCATTTCTAATTTTATTGATATCAAACTGACCTTAATGATTTTTTTTAAGCTTTTTTTTTTTTACACTTGTTTATAATGAAAATATCAATTGAGCAAGTTGTTGTCTATTAGGTTTTTTCTCTTAGATTTCAAAGATTTTCCAAGATGGCCACCATTGAATATAGATTTTTTCCTTCAAAATATGCGTGATGTGAATGTATCCATCGGATATTGTTAAAAATACCAGTATCTACTTTCTTAACTGATAAATCACTTCAAATCATCAAAATATTACTTTTTATAATTTTGCTATATATGCTTTTTTTCGAAATGGCCGCCATTCCTGCCATTTTTGATTTTAGGGTTGGGTCCAATTCTGAAAATATTTGTAATATAAATCATATACGGTACCAATTTTGATGCACCAGATGCGCATTTCGACAAATTATGTCCCTTCAATGATGCTCAAACCGAAATGAACTAAGCCACCACCATGCCAAATTTAATGATTTTACCACCTTTTGAGCAATTCTGCCAACAATCTGCACAAATGTGAAGTCTGCGAGGATGAGCGCTCTTTAGTTATTTGCACAAAAGGTTAAAAGGTGAAAACCTATCTGGACAGATAATGCCCTTAAATATTCATGTATATCTTGTCTTGAGTGCAGTCTTGACGCTTCTAAACAGACGTTATTTCATTGCCCCATGTTGCACTCGATAATTTCAATACATATACGTTCTTTTCTCAGGTTTTGTAGTTTTAA
>CAJDSM010027031.1:5284-26364 GCA_903981925.1 Ostrea lurida | reverse complement strand
CTTATACTAGGGTTATATAGATCTCCCCCCCCCCCCCCCCCCACCCCCGTTTAAAGTCATCATTTCGCAAATCTACGGTCGCTATAATGATTGTTTGCGATTAATAATTATCATAAGTCATATGTTGACTGATTGTTTATACCCTTTGTTAGACTGTCGTTTTCATATAGATTTTGACGCGGGTAAGCCCGTGTTATTTGTTTGAATACGGGCCAGCGCGGGTGTGACGGTCAGCAGAGGATGCTTAGCTCTCAATGGCACCTATCGCTGCTTCGCTTTGTCGAAGGTCCGTGTGCCCTAAAAACTCGATTTTATGGTGTTTTGGGACTATGATTACGTTTAATACTTTGTTACTATCGCAATTTTTATAACTAAAATGTTCTTGTTCTTCGTCTTCTTCAACTTCCATCTTGTCAATGCTGGAATGTCAATACTGAACTTAACATTGTCGAAATATCGCAAACGTTATAATTATAAGTTAATTAATAATTTTTATTCATATTCTCGATTTGATATAGTCCATTCTCAGCCCAGTGTCCAATTTAGGCTTACTGTACATCCTCCCTTGCAGATTTACGGCGTATTTTCAATATCGCGCTTGTGATCAAGGAATTCCAATCCAAATCGCGCCAATCATACCTTTGGTTTTGAGTTTTCACTAACCGCTTTGTGCCATCTACTTGGTTTGTCTTAAACTGTAATGACCAATTTCTTCATGTCTTTTCTCTTGTCATCGTCAACGTCCAGTTTGTAAACATACACAACAGACTAGAACTGATTGCTAGCTTTTGTTTCCGTCAAGAGCGATATCGCATGTCCGTTAGATGGCAATTAGTCGCGAACTAAATCTGCCAAGGGGGAGATGACAGTAAGCGAATCGGACACATTGGCTTGCGAAATGGAGTTATATCCCGGGCGAACTCGAAATCTCCATATCTGACTTTGATATTTTATTGAACATTGACATTAAGCGGCAAACTAACAACTAAATGTTTTTGACATAACTGAACGCAATTCATTTTTTCATCGTCAACATTTTCATAATTTATGTAGCAATATTCCAATCATCACTCCGCATATGGTGTGTATGTATCTCAATTATTCGATACCGAAGAGCTTTTCTTCGTATGATAAATATTTGAATCGAGCAGGTTTTTTAAACAGTTGTTTTGTTGCAGGGAATTCAAGATCACGTTTAAAAGACAGCATTTCGCCAATTACTATGGTCGTTCTATAACGACTAGTTTGCAGGATGACCTGCATTGGGTAAAATGCTGTCTATATGTTTCCTAGCAATTATAAGCTGTTTTTTTATACACTGATTTTTGACTGCGATTTTCCGCTCACCTGATTAAGCAAATGCCTCACGCAGGTTGTGCCGGTGACATGGGATATTACTCGCTCCTATTCCACTGATCCACCTCTGTGTGTCCAGGGTTCCGTGTTTGCTCAACTCTTGTTTTTCTTCTGTTGGGACTTACAAGATTCGATACTGTTCGTTTACTTCGCCTTCTTCATAACAATCACCAGATGCTAACCAAGGGAATTATAAAGTTTTGTAGTATGGAATGCACGGGTGACTGTTAACCAATTAACATAATACTCTTACAAGCAGAATTATCGTATTCTAAAAGGTCTAATAATATCCATGCTACTTCTCATGATTTTCATCACCATCACCTGAGGTGTCGTCGGTTACAGTGAACAGCTTGACCTTATCGGGTCAGTGCCCCCTGTAGAGAAGCTGTTTTCACAAGATGGGGTATGGAGAGGCTCGATAACGGGGGCACAACAGTAGAACTGCTAAAAAAGTCAATCAACATCGGACACATTATCGTCATTTCAGGGGTGGCCTCAGCGGACAGATGGAGGATTGATCTCAACAGACAAATGATCTTATCATATTATTGTAACTTACATGGATGCATTGTTCATTCTTTCATGGGTATATGTTTTTTGGTTTTTGCTGAAAGAAAAAAATTTTGACTTATCGTCAGTTCAGCCATATGTTCCTTTTGCTGCCAGGATAGTTGGTCATTGTGAGCCTCGGTGAAGGACAAGCAATATGGAAAGTCAGTTTACATCAAAACCCGATAATGATGCTGTACATAGCGATAAGAAACTGTTGTTTTATCAACGTGATATAAGTTATGTGTGAGTTTCTTTTGTAAGATTGTGACGGAATAAATAAATGAATATAATTTAGTTTCCATTTTACTGTTGGCTTACACAATTCTACTAGAGTTTCAAATGAATTTAGACTTTTTGTTTGGTTTTTATCATTTTTGTATCTAAGTTCAAGAATCGGGCCAGGTTTGCATAGTGTATTTTGGCCTGATTGTAACCATTATTGATATTTTTTGCAGGTGTTCCTGTAATACTCAATTATTGTAAATCAAGTGATGAGGCATCATGAATTGAATGTGTGTGACTCACAAACCTCGTGTAGATTCGCCTAATTTTAAAAAAAAAACCAACAAATTCGTTCCAATCCAAGATAGTCATTTCCTCTTGAACGAATGTGTGGAATGACTGACGATCCTGTCTTAACGGTTAGGGTGATGGTATTATTGTTTTACGTCCCATCGGAAGATTATATTTCCCTATATGGATAATCCGTCACATTGCCGGTGAAGGGCTACAAAATTGAGACCTGATCGACACTCAGGGCCTTTTGAGCAGGGAGGGATCTTTATCGTGGCCTGACATCTGCTGTGAACGGGGCCTCGGTTTTTCCGGTCTATTCCGAATGACGCCCATTTACCGCCTCTCACGACAAGCAAGGGGATGCTGGGGACTATTGTAACCGGATCCCGCTCAAACGGGGGAAAAATTTTGGGAACCCGGGAAAAAAATTTTGGGATTACGGCCATAGGCTGTTTCACACCAGGTATACTTCACATCACCTTTCAGGAATGCATGCAAGGCTTAAAGCAAAATGAAATTTGTTTTTGTTTTAAATAACAAGAAGTCCTATAGGAAACAATTAGTATAACTGTGTAAGAAAGTAGGAATTTTGATTTATTAACTTTGTTTACGATCATAAACCTTTCATATTTTTGAATGAGAAATTTTATCTTGGATTCACATGTCCATTCGTCTTTAATGGTAATAATACATGACCATGGTACGGAACAACTTTTTTAGCCGGTACTCATAAGGGCGTATGACGGTATAGGGGTAACAGCTTGGCCCGGCTATTAGGGGCATAGCTACTGCGGCATGAGTTCCGTGAAATGATTCCAACAACCGCCAATAATAAACCTTAATAATCTCTCATAATCAATCATCAGTAATTTTTTGTATGCAAGAATCCCAACGTCTTTAGAATACAAAAAGGCGAAGTTAACATTGTGTAAACGTAAATCATAATCCAAATGAACCATATACAAAATATCGTAGTGAGGGCAAACACGGACATCGACAAAAGCGAAGGTAGGATGGTGCCATTGGAGGAGTAAGCATCCTTCTGCTGACGCGGATCCACGACCCGGGAGCCCCTTAGTCGATTTAAGTAAACGGAAATTTACTCGAGTCAAATCTGAAGGATAATTCAAACGAAAGTTTTTGATATTGAAAACATTTGAAAGTGAAGGGATTTTGTAGTAGTGTAGCGCACAGGTAAAAGAGAAAACTTGTACTGACATCTATGTGAGCTAGCTTTTCTGGCATGTTGCAGTGAGTTTCTATATTGTTCTAACGGCGAGCGTCGGCAAACACTAGATTGGTAACACTACAATTTACATTTATCAATTTAAAAAAAATCTTATATCAAAAGCATTTATCAGTGACTCTGAGGCAATATTTTTTATTGAATAAGCACAGAAATGTTGTGAACAAACTTTCTTTGGCTTGCATGGGTATAATTTTTGTTTTCTAATAAGTAACCAGTTTCTCTCAGTACAAATTCAGTACTTTTGTATTTCCTATATAATTGAATTCGTCATATACCATAAGTGTTTTTGGCTATTTTTGCTTGCACCTATTATCAGTTGAGCCTGGGCATGCAATGAATATGCATTATAAGGCTGTGGACATTATGGAGTTCATTTATCGCAGTAATTAGGAATTTTGTAACAGGGGAATTGAAGCGATGTCTAACGAGCAGCCACAGGTGGCAATTGCCAAAAACGACGATTATAATGTTATTTTTCAAAGGTGTATGCATTTGTGAAATATGAAATAATAGAGCTGCAAATGCATTGATAGTGTAGTACATTAAAATGTTTAAATATATGTGAACATCAGACTGCAACTTTAAATGTATATTGTTCATCGACCTTATTTAGGTGGAAACAACACATTATCTAAGGAGTCTAAAGCACTTAAGTCTTTCTTCTTTAGGTATGGAATGTTTATATTACATTTAATTTTATAGACTTTAGTTCGCAAAGCGAAAAACATAAAGCTAAAGAAAATTGATAAAAGTGAATGCTTATCATGTGTATTTGCACATGCTATTACACGATAATAATCGTCGCGAATTTAACAAAATGGCTGATTATGAGCACTCTTACCGTGTTAATGTCGTTTTAGTATCGCATCTTTCCAACCTTTGTTGTTTTACAATTCTTCAACTAGTGCGGTTTTTCATCATACTGTTGGTATTGTACATCGTTCTGGAACTAATAAAGACACATAATAATAAATTATGGCGCTTGCATCGGGCGGACTTTTAATGGTATTCCGTAGTGAAGTGTTGTAATTCCATGACATGAATTATCCGCTGAATGTAGTTCGTGGTTACACTTGTCTCTTACATGTAAGTGTGATGTACTGGTTCTTCTGGCCTATTCATTTGCGATTGTTACAACTGGGCGCGTTCATGAAGAAATGGGCCTCATTTCAATTCTATAAGAATATCAAAGACAAAAATCGGAAAATGTAAATATGCTATATATGAAATACAAAATATGCAATACATGTATACAACAAACAAATACATAAATCACAATCTTCGTTAATTTAAAGTTTTTTCTCTATTTAACTCGCTATTGCTTGTTTCTTACTTAAGACATTTCGCTAATTCTATGGTTGTTAACGATCTGATTGGCCGGTATGGCTTGCTCGTATATGAATTAGTCTGGAGTGTTTCAAATGGCATTGTAAGGGGCCGTTCTTGGTACACTGATTTGACGTTTTACTGATCCAGATATGATAGAAATGAATTCTATATTTTTCGGGTGATTGCAGGTATACTGTCTAAAATCTCGGTGATAACCTTGCATATCACCGAAAAAATGAAAGATTTATTTTTTATCATTGTAATTTTATATTACAGACAAATAATGTGGTGTTTTTAACCAATGAGAAAATCGGCCGCTAGGTTAATCCTAAAATAAAATGAAATGATAATGGGAACTACAAGTCTACGATTTGAAAACTTATAAAAAGAAGTTGGATGGCCACCATCACTTACAAGGCGTGATTACCGCAAAGTTGGTGAAAAATAATAGAGGGATCAATTTGATTATATATTACATATACCCTTTAATGAAAAAGAGAGGCTGCCTATTAGCGAAGCGTGCTGTACAGTTTCACTTACATAGATAAATTATACTAGGCATGGTACGATGTCGCAAAGAACGGAATTGTAGTGTCGGAAGTGAAAACTCGGAGAAAAGCTTATCATGTGCAAGAGAAAAAAAGGCAAGTTGACTGTAGAGAAGTCAGTGGAACAGAGGCCCACAGCTTAGCGGTCCCTCTGAGTATCATAGCCCACAATCAGGATCTTCATATTTGATTTCTTAAGTTTCAATACGAGTATTTTATTTCAACATGTTAAATTACATTTCAATATACGCAATGCCGGTAAGATCCTAGTCATATACACAAGAAGATTTTATATTTACTCAATCTGCACAGCGATTTTGTTCAAGAATTTTTCAATGACAACCATATTGCTTTAATGTCAGTGAGTCTTTGACCTTGGACCTAATAATTCAACTAAGAGAACATCTTCGTCTCATGAAGTAGTATATATGTATGAAATAGTGACTCTAGGTGAGAAAGGAATAATGCTCTGGAGACCCGGAAACATATTGATACTTTGATGTCCAATGCACAGTGCCACTTGACCTTTGCCCGCTTTTTGACCCAAATTCAATAGAAACACCTTTGTTCTCAGGGTAGACATTTATGCTATGATATGGTGCACTCTGGATGGAAAGGCTTATAACTAAAGTATGGAACCATTCTGGCCTACAGACGGATGGACCAGCCAATCTGATCAGTAAAACCCCCCCCCCCAACTTGCGAGGGGGTTAATTATGATAAAAGGTCCCTTCTGTCATATCCAAATTTCATTTAGCTTTCACACATGTAATATCAATAGCATTGAATAAAGATGTGCTTTTCAAATGTTTTACATAAAGACATTATGTACCAAGTTTATTCCCCACGTCAGAACCTCCTACCCGGGGATCACTAAATTTGTACCAATTTTGGTAAAGGGCCTTCCTGCTCTAATCATTCACATGCATTTGGCTTCTCTCAAAGCATGTGCGGTTTGTTAAAAGAAGAAGATTTTTGAAATTTTGTGCGATTCTTTGGGCGCAGTTTGCCCGACCTGCCCAGGCCGAGGGGTGCAAGAAACCTAAATTTACAATTTCTGTGCCCCTTGTCCCAATAGTGCGTATAGCAAATTTGAAGAATTCGGACTGGTGGTTCCGAAGAAGAAGTTAAGAATGTTTAATTGTTAACACATTTCTATCAAATAGACTGCATTTTGGCCCCAGCCTAATACTAAACCTCACTACCCCTAGGCTCGAAATTTAGAACATATTTGTGATAAAAGGTTCTCTATTCATCACTACTCTCAAAATATCCATTTAGTTTTCGTCATTAATGATTCAAATAGATTAAAAAGGATGCTTTTCAAATGTTTATATATATAACACTATGTACAAGTTTGGCCCGGCCCTGAGGTCAGTAACCTCCTACCCGGGGATCACTCAATTTACAATTTTGGTAAGGCCTTCCCTGTCTACATCACTGTGCATGGTTGTGGTTTCTCATCAGACATGATGGGTGTTAAAGAAGATTTTTGACAAAATTGGTCCTTTTTGCCCCACCTCCCAAGGCCCCAGGTGGTGCAAGAGACCTTGAATTAAAAATTTAATTGTGCCCTTGTCCAAAGATTCTTCATACCTAAATTGTTTAAAAAGAAATTGGACATGTGGTTATTCAAGAAGAAGTTAAACGACGACGCACGGACGAGCCAATTGCAATTAGGTCACCTGAGTTTTTTACTCAGGGACCTCATAAAGTAGATATCCTATAGATGAATATAATATTGGCGAAGTAAATCAATGTGTTAAAATCTAATAGGGTCAGAGTTGCATGATTTGGCGGAAAAAAGACGAGTGATTATTTTCTTTTCACCAATTCATTTTTTTGCCCCTAAGAACATCAGAGATAGCTGCTCCACTACATATAGACCATGGCCAGTAGAAGGTACATGGGGGCCCCCCCCTCCCCATCCCACAGTGGATTTTTGCAAACAAGAGAATTTTTGAAAGTGTAATTGCTCACGCCTGGATTATAAATTCAGATTGTTTGAATATTCTACGTGGGGTTTTATGAGTTTTTGGTCAAAAAACATGAAATTGGTGAAATAATCACGAAAATGTTGGAAAACTCCTCAAATTCGATATTAGAATCATTGACGTTTTGCAAATCAAGTATTTTTGGTTGAAGCGTATGTTAATCATTCTATAAGAGCACTGTAGAGTATGCTTGTAATTAAAAAGTTTGGATGCAATTTGTATGAAATGCAGGGTGTAGATTTGAATTGGAAATATTTCTTGGGTGAATAGAGCAATTATTTATTATCTAATTGGTCTAGACAGTCACGTGGCACGGTGCAAGGGAGAATAAAATTGGTTGCCCTTGGGGAAATATTGTTTTTTTTTTCTCCCTCACTATCAAGCAATAAATGTATATTTAAAGTATCTTAATATATCCCATTAATCGTCGATTTCACACGGTGTAAAATACGTTCATGTTACTCACAGATAATTGTATAGCAAAACTAATGCTATTCGATTAAATGTTATTGCGTGTTTGATATTCTTTCACATTTATAATGTTTTTAGTTAGTAACTACCTGTCTTAGGTTAATAAAAGCCTTTTAAAAATGGTAACGGCTGAAAAGCTCATTTGTTAAAATCTTTTCACAACTCCTGGGAGGAATGTTATACGTACCAGAAAAATCTTGTCGACATGCGAGCCTTTTAAAACCACTCTCCATTTGACTCTATGGTAATTAGACAGGACGATTGTAACCGGTGTAGGATTCTCGGTGTCACCGAATATTTCCACCGTAGTCTCATTACTCTGACTGTTTCCGAAACTACTGATCACGTGTAACTTGCCGGTAATTCCACGTGGAGATGGTTGACAAGAATATATAGCAGGTCTTCTTCCTTTGATATATACATCAGCAAAACTCTCCTTGTTCTTTTGTATGTAGCAGTCACTGTACTTTGCTGTAAAGTAAAATTCAATGATTATACTACAGAAATCATTATACAAACGTTATCGACAAAATACTGAGAAAAATGCAAGAACGATTGGCTAAAACCTTAGTATTAACAGTGGAAAATGCCTATAATTCAGATGCCATCGCTTTATGGCCGTTTTTCTTTCACTCTTATCAAATTAATCCAGGTCTAAATGATTGATAATTTCTTGGGGTGTTCTGATTATATAATCACGATCTTTCAAATTGTTGATGAATTTCAAAATGAACTCTATGACTTTTAATTTTCTTAATGAGAAACACGACACGAACTGTGAGTCACCGTCATCCTTTTCTAGGAACACCCAGTCTTCTCAACGTGTCACTTTCAGACAGTTATGCAATTCTAACAAGATACCATCCATTACCATGCTGAAGATACTTACGCAAGCACGTTTCTCTCTGGTAGTCTGCGCCATTGCAGTGACAGTATCCACGGGAACAGGAAGACTTGAAGCGGAAGGCCGAGTACGCTCTGCAGGTGTCCGCCACACAAGGTTGTCTGAAGGTGTATCCCGGGGAGCCTGAAAAGAAAATGATCATTATAGCTCGCATTAGGATCATATGAGATGGCGCTTGGTCCAGAGACAATTCCGATTGGCTGATTTAAAAATAGCACATGGCTCAGCATCAAGGATGCAACTTTTTGAACTGAATTACATAATAGTCAACAAATAGGGAATCCGAGACGTTTGTCAGGACATTGGTTCAAAATACAAGAAGTGGTTGTTACATGAAACAGGACTTACCTTTCAATTCTTTTGAGATGTTACTTTTGAAGAAAATGTCTTTTATTTTGCTTTCAGCGATTATTCTGCTTTCAGATGAAGTCTAAAGAGAAAAGACAATATTGTTAATTTAATGACATATGTACATTTTGATAGTATATATTACTCAAAATTGCTTAAGGACATTGCAATAGATGCAAAGAGCATACCTTATCTCTACAAAAGAAGTACATTCTCGTTTGATAATAATTAAAAGTAATTTTGAATGCGTTACCTCGTTCACACGAGGAGGTGGTGTTGCAGACTCGGTGAAATCCTCTCTGCTCCAGACATGCACAGACAGGAAGAAACAAAGCAAGGAAACAATAAAGAGGGCAACGACGGCCGCCGTCAGCAGGATCCGACACGTGTGTGATGAAGCGTGTCGGTCGACTTCCAGGTCCGTGTGGCGGGACAAACGAAGGCTGCGCATGTGTGTCGGGAGGTGACCTTGATGGACGTAGAAGACGGGGTCACTTTCGCACCTGCTTGTCACAAAGGGCTGCAAGAAATGCGAACTCTATTAACATTTCAAATTAAATTTTCAAATGATTAAATCAGACTTGTGAAGTTATTTCTTTCTGCTGTGCCAATTCAAATTGCAAACACTAGTGTTAAGGTGACTGAATTTGGCCTTAATTACATTGAAATAATTTATAAAAAGAAAGTATCAAAACATCTCTTAGAATAAGAGCAAAATTTTAAGAATTATCAAAAAATATATACCTAATGTTTGAGTGGAAGAGACTCAAGGCTTCCACAATGTTAGCATATGCAGTTTTGCTCGTTCAGATTTTTTTTCGGTCAAAAATAATATATCACTTTAACATCTTGACCCACACAGATGATTAAGGTATGCTCCGTTTTAAATAAGATACAAACTGAATCAAAATTCCTCAATGATTATTAAAGAGAGTGGTGTTACATATTGTAGTTTCCGATCTCAAATGCTCAAAAATTCTGTCTCGTTGTTTCTTGATTTTACTCGCTAATAAATCAATTTGAAATTGTATGCGCAAATATCAATTAAACAATAAGATACCAAAGTTATTAATTATTAAAAGAAAAATTAACTTACCTTAAGGGGTTCATAAATACTTGATGAATCTAATAACTTGGGTAAACCATAGCCGCGGAAACAGCCGTTTTTCCTTAAATCACTAATCCTCATTCTGTCTCCTCTATATCATTAATGATTCAGGAGCTGTTATTCACTTCAGCAGCTAGGAAAGCTATGAGCAGACAAATGAATTAACACTCATTTTAGAATTTTAGACAATCACACAGGCCGGGATTTATGATGAGGACATACAAGCCTGACAACATCTGGCTGGCTGGAGATCTTCGGGAGACCCTCGTTCGCCACATGCTCCTCATTCGCACAAATAATAAAGGCAAAGATTCTAAAATGTTTTAATTTAATTTCACCTGTTGATATTTTCTAGCATTGAACAGCCGATGAGCGGAGCCCGGCGCAAGGTATTGTTCAGGGAGAATTCGCCAGGTAAACACAACCTGGATAAACGCATTGTCCACTGAAGCGAGTCTTCCGTAAATTGGTGATATAGGACCAGAGGTGACATCTTTCACAAGGATTTCACGAATTATTGGCACGGTAATATTAACACGGGATTTGTAAAAAAGAAAAAACGCATCCTTTCTGTGATGTGGAAATCGGTTTGTTTTTGTTTGGATTTGTTACTGCTTTGTATACGTTAAAGTCCTGGGGCTGTTGTGTTCAGTCTTTGTAGTTCAAACAAAGTACATAAATTACACTAAATTGCATGAGATATTTTTTCTCGGTCTATGAATTCAAAGTACGATAGAAAATACAGTACGTAAGTAGCAACAATCACGCCATTGTAATCCTTAAGGAAGCACATTACGCTATACACTGTATACAGACGTAAACATTTTATTAATAAACACAATGTTTAAAGGAGTTTACAAAAAGGGAGTTCTTTTTATCGATATCAAGATTTACTCTAATTAAGCTTCGACATTGAGGTGTATAGTACAGCACCAAAAAGTTTTAGGATTGATCTATGAGTTAGGCGTATAGTTTTTACAGATGCAACTTTGGTACCTACGAAAGCCGCCTGGGCTCATTTTTGAATAAAAGTATTTAAAATTTTAACCCGTTATAACGAGTTGATTATCTCGTTATATCGAGATTGTTACATGTATTTCGTTATAACGAGTTAGTATTTCTTCATAACGATTTATTTATCTCGTAATAGCAAAGTATCTGTGAAAAGTACTGAAAACGAGTTACCGGTAGTATTCGTGAAAACGTTAAAGGGTTCTTTCCAAAATCTAAACGTAATGATTAGAATCCCCCCCCCCCGCCCCCATTTTCTGGTTTACACACAATTTTTTTTATGATAATTTTTCGTAAAAAAAATTATTTTTCGTAGAGATGGCAAGAGGATGTTATTTTATAGCTCCTACAAATGAATTGGTGACTATAAGTTTTCTTTTATTCAACAAAAGTACTGATTTTTCATTGTCAAAATATATACGTACAGCAATGTTTTTTCAAATTTGTTAAGGTATTCTATGTATAACAAAAGGATAATGAACAATTTTGAACGATTTAAATCAATTTAAATTTCTATTGTTATGTAATGATGAAAAGTGAAGGAGATCAAATTACATGTACATTGCACACAGTTAGGTTACTAGCTTGGAATGCGCGATCGGAATTGTATTCCTTTCAAATTTTTGAATGTGTTTTTAGATTTTATCCGTAGAATTAAAAAATGTACGGAATTAACTTTAACAATTTTCATAGATATCTTTTTATCGAAAAAAAAGGACAGAACGGCTATCTGGGTCTTTAAGGCATGCTTTATTAGATATTCACATCATGCACCAATTCACAGCGAATTTTGGACTCTAAAATCTCTTATTTGCAAACAAAACACCTGTTTTATCATTGCGGTAAAAATCGCAAAAAAAAAAGAACGAGACTTGTATTACTTTATGAGGTGATTAAACGAACCATTGAATAAAATTTTAGCGTAATGAGCCGCTTTATAATAAAATTTCGGATATGACCTATATAAAAAAAACGTAGGTCACGTGTCACGGCAGGCGTTGACACGGGTCAAGAACCCGTTAGCGCTAAGAATAGGATAACAAATGTTCGTTGAAAAACATCGAATGATTTGATAAGAGTTTGTAAATTCTTGCTGTGTGTTAATATAAAAATGAAACAAGCAAACATCAAAATGTTTACCTGTATCTACTTAATATACATGTAAGAACTGTCTAGATTATGCGATAATTTAGTTATGAATTAAGAGAGAGATAGAGAGAGAGTAATTTAAGAGAGTAAATTTCCTACTGTATTTAAACAGAACAGAGAATATATACGTATACCGAATCGATCCGAGGATGAATTACAGGTTTAGAGTATCCAGGGGAAATTGCGAAATTCTGCTCCCCAAGTGTGACGTCAGAAATTACAGGCTTGGAATGTTCGGAAGTGTATCGTCATAAATTAAAAGCTTCGAATATTCGGGAGAAATCGCGAAATTCTGTTCCCGAAGTATATCGTCGGAAATTGCAGGCTTCGAATATTTGGAGAAAATCGAGAAATTCTGTTCCCGAAGTACATCGTCGGAAATTGCAGGTTTCGAATGTTTGAGGGAAAATCGCAAAATTCGAATCTCCCGAGTGTAACAGCAGAAAAGAGTAAATAAGAAAAACTCTCTGGGCTCAATCAATAACGAAATCAAAAGAATGATATGAATTTGGGGTTTAGGGGTCCGTTTGCGAATGTTGCAGTGCTGCGTTTACTACTCACCCTTATTTGTAAGTGTAAGATACACACACCCCTGTAGATGTTTTAGGAGGTCTCTTACCAAGTTAGTTCCCTCTTTTTTAGCTCACCTGAGCCAAAGTCTCAAGTGAGCTTTGTCTGACGTCAACTTTCCACATCTTCATCTTCTTCTCCAGAACTACTGGATCAAATTCAACCAAACTTAGTACAAATCATCCTTGGGTAAAGGGGATTATAGTTTGAACAAATAATGAACCTGACACCCTTCATAGGGGAGATAAGCAGGAAAATGCAAAAATGGGGTGCTGTCATTTAAAAATCTTTTCTCAAGAACCACTGGGCCAGAAAAGCTGAAAGCTTCCTGATATAGTGGAGATTCAAGTTTTTTCAAATCATGACTCCGGAAGTATTTTGGGGTCACAATAGGGGATCAAAGTTTTACATGTGAATGTATAGGGAAAATCTTTAAAAGTGTTCTCAAGAACCACTGGGCCAGAAAAGCTTGAATTTATATGAATGCTTCCTGATATCATGGATAAATCATAACGTACGGGGGTACGGTGGGGCCACAATAGGGGATCAAAGTTTTACATGCGTATATATAGGGAAAATCTTTAAAAACCTTCTTCTCTACAACCATTAGACCAGAAAAAACAATATTTACCTAAAAACTTCCTGATATAGACTCTTATAGAGTAGATCCAAATTTGGTCAAATCATGCCCCCCGGGGGCAGGGTGGTGCCACAGTATAGAGGACAAAGTTTTATCTATCAATAATAATAATTTTTCTTGTCGATCAGTATCTCCGAACGAACTAGAAAATAAAGGACACCACAGAGTCTGCTTCGTACTTGGATATTTTATTGAACATTACATTAACGGCAACTAACTACTCAATCTTTATGACAAACGGGATGATTTTCAAGCTTCTCCATCGTACACTTCCAATTTTTGATGTAGCAATATTCCATCATAAACATGCATATGGTGTGTATGTTCTCAACTTATTCGATATTCACAAGAGCTTGTTTCTGCGTATGATCAGGTTTTTTTTATTCGAGGCAAAGCTACTTTACAGGACAAGATGTTGTTGCAGAGTTTCAAACAGTCGCGTATTAAAGGCGCATTTCGTAAATTTCTATGGTCAATTATAACAATTTGTTTACCAATATGACCTACCATTGAGTTCAAATGCTGTCTGATGTGTTTCTAGCCAGTGTTAAGCCGTTTTTCACACACTGAAATTGACTACGGATTGTTCCGTTTACTTGATCATAGACTATGGGCCTCACGGCGAGTGTGACGTGGTCAGACAGGGGATGCTGTACTCCTCCTATAAGGCACCATATCTCACCTTAAGTGTGTCCAGGGGTTCGTGAATTTGCCTCAACTCTTGTTTTTGTATTAATTTAAGGACTTATTGAGATTGAGATCACTGTTTGTTATATTTGCCTTTACATGGTGATACATTGTATAAAGGAAAATGTTATACTCCAGAACCACTGGGTTAATTTCGATCAAACTTAGTACAAAGTATCCTTTGGTGAAGGGGATTCAATTTTGTTCAAGTGAAGGACCAGTCCGCTATCAAAGGCGAGATGATCACGACATTGCAGAAATGATGTGACATAGTCAATATAAGATAAAGCTTTCATTATATGTTATGGCAAGGTCTTTCATTTTATAACATGATGTATAGCTTGTGACCTTTGGCTGTACCAAAACAGCGGGGTGGTGTTGGCCATATTGTTGTTAAAGCATACCTGTGTTGTGTGAATTCATTTTCAGAATCCTTTGCAATACTGGGGTAGGAGAAATTTTTACCAGGAATAGAAGAGGATTGGCTGAAAATTCTTTTAGAAATCACACGCTGAATCATGGTCAAGGTCACTACCGACTTCTAGAGCACATGTCTGTAAGTCAGAACAGAGTACATTTGCTTCCGCATTGTCATAATATATGAACTGCGGAACACCATTTTCCACCAAAGAGAGACGCGAACTTGTAACGCAATTTACCCAATTTAGCAAATGGGAAGTGGAATATACCTGTAATAGTGGACAATACTGAGGTCACAAAATGGGATATACCTGTAATTACGGACTTCACAAAACGGGGATCGAAGTTTTATTTGGGAATCTAGAAAAAGAACAACAGAACAGGACCATGCTTTTCATACTGTTATGCAAGCATCTTTATTGCAAATTTAAGTTTGTTCAATTCAGGGGCATCGGGTAATTCAAAACAAATCATTTCAAGATTAGGCTAGCGGAGTATTAGTATTTTTGTGCCCCTGTGACCAAAAGTCAGAAGAGTATTGTTTGGCCTGTCTGCTTGAAACTTTAACCTTGTTCATAACATTTGAATGAGTGATAAGGTTTTTATACTAAATTGTTGTATTCCTTTTACTTGTCCTTGTGACCTTGACCTGTGAGTTTGACCGATATCTTCTGACCTATTGAAGGTGGAGCTTAATTCATACTAGTATTTAGTATATGGATTCATGGCAAAACCATGATGTTTGACCATGTGACCTTGGACTTGAAAATTGGACCCAAATTTTATATGAATCACATTACCCTTTAAATGGTGAGTGATACATGGAAAGGTGAAGATAACGAACAGTGATCAATTTCGTAAGTCCAAACTGAACAAACACGGATCACTTGATACACCAGAGGTGGGATCAGGTACCTAGGAGGAGTAAGCATCCCCTGTCGACCGCTCACACCCGCCGTGAACTCATTGTCTAGATCAGGTGAACGGAGTAATCCGTAGTCAAAATCAGTGTATAAAGAACGGCTTAACAACTGCTATGAAACACATCAAGAGAGCATTTGACCCAATAACAGACTGTATGGCAACCTATATCGTTATATCGACCTTAGAGTTTGCAAAATGCTGACTTTGAACGTGAACTTTAAACACTTGCAACAACTGTTTGTAAGTAGCCTGCCTCGATTCAAAAACTTATCAAATACAGAAGAAGCTCTCGAATGATTTGAGATATATACACACCATATGCAGGTGATGATAGAGTGTTGCTACATAAGATCTGGAGGTTGACGATGGAGAAGCTGAAATCGTCCCGTTTGTCATAAAGTTGAGTTGTTACTTTGTCGTTAAAGGCCCGTTTACACAGCAAATTTTGAACGTGCAAATTCTGACATGCATTTTTAAAAAAAAAAACTAGCTGTGTAAACACTGATAAGTCATAGACTTTGGAAACGCGTGTGTCGGACATAGGGAATATATCTTGTTCTAATCAACAAGTCTAACATGTTCATGTCTTCCACATTATTTTTGACTCGCTGTGTAAACGGGCCATAATGTCTATGTTCAATAACACGTCTTTTATATTTCAAGCATTTTCAAGCATGCATTCCTTGTTATAAGACCTTTCTTTTAGGGTTTACTTTAAGCAATACCCTATGAACTGTTTAAGGAAGGGCTCTTATATTTTACATTTCATACCATGATTTTTGTTATTATGTGATATTGTATCATGGTTATGTCATGATGCTGTGGGGTTAGATTGGGGCCATAATATGGGGTTAGATCATTAAGTCATATGTTGACTGATTTGTTTCATCCCCTTTGTTAGACTGTCATGTTCCTACTAGATTTGACTACGGGTAATCCCGTTTACTTTATTTCGACTAAGGGCTCACGGCGGGTGTGACCGGTCAGCAGAGGATGCTTACTCCTCCCTGGCATCTGATTATACCTTCGCTTTTGTCGGAGGTCCATGTTGCCCTACACTCGATTTTGTATATGCTTTTTGGGATTATGATTACGTTTGACACAATGTTAACTTCGCCTTTTTGTATTGGGCCCATAATATGGTTTAAATTGGGCTCATAATATGGAGTCAAATGTTGTTAATAAAGATTGCAGAAAAATCTTTTAAAATCACTATACATGTAGCTGAACAACAGGGCCAATATTTTCCGTGTGAGCGATGTGGCCCATGGGCCTCTTGTTTCAAATTATGTGTCCGAGCTTAGAGAGGGACTAGAATTTTACAATTATAGAGGGAAAGAATCCTAAAAGTCTTCTCCAGAACACCAAGGCTATTTAAGTAGCAGTGAGTTTGAATCATTCCCATTGGATTCCCTGATCCAGTGGAGCTAGGGTGGGGTTATAATATGGGGTCAAATATTGTCATTGGAATAAATCTTTTGACGTACTCCGATCTTCAGTAAGGTTTGGTAAATTGCGTTGAGTGTGCAAAGATATTTTCAGGATTCTTTTCAGGTATCTACAGCTACCAGGTACAAAGTTATTATATACGGACGCTTCAATATTGACTGTTGGCGCCAACTTCATGGAAGAAAGATAACTCGTGATATATCTGTTACTTTAAAACAATTCCTTCCATATATTTCTATAATCATTGCATCCATATAGGTATTGTATGAAAGATAAACTGGTGAAACTTTATGATGACCTAGATATAGTGGTATATAATGTTCAGTTTTTTTACTACAATATAACATATACATGGGCGTAGGAGCGGGGGGGGGCAAGTGTATGTTTTTGCCCCCCCCCCCACTTTTTCTCAAGTAAATTTTTTTCTGCATGAATAAAAACAATTTAAAAAGTATAACCCCCCTCCACTTTCAGTAATTTATAGAGGATTGTCCCCCCCCCCCTTTTCAGTGTTCAAATGACCTTTTTTTTCTTTTCTTTTTTTTTTTCGCTTCGTTCACATAATTTTAAAGTTTGCCCCCCCCCCCCCCCCACTTTCTGTGGTTTTTTAAAGTGTGCCCCCCCCCCCTTTCAAAATCAGTCCTACGCCTCTGATATTTCTACAAACAAAACTGCACAATAAAGGGCAAAAATACAGTTTCATTTTTTTTTTACCTTAAAGAGGTTCTAGGGTGAGGTTTAAAGTGATGTCAATTTTTTGGGAAGTGTATTTTTGATTTCTACATTGAAAGAGAATCGGGAAAATTAAAAAAAAAAATTTGGGTTTTTCAATACTTGTTTTCAAGGTACATGTGTTTTAAACATGACCTTTTTGCATTAAATTTACTCAAGATTTATTCATTTAAACTCCATTTCGTCTGTTGGGTAAAAACAAAAACATAAGGAATATAATATCAATCATTACATGAAATAGATACATAAAATGTCTTCTGTACAATACAGATATAAAAAAAAATTCATACTTGTAATGGAAATAATAATGACCTTTCTGCACTTGATATACGGAAAAACTCACGATATTTGTAATTTCAGAGTTTTAAAAAAACATTTTAGACGGAGTATGTCCAATTTCCTTAAAAATCACGTCAATATTAGAATCTTGTCTCAAAATTTAAATGGAACTTAAAAAGTAAGGTTTTCAAGTCATTGGTTTTTGAAAATATTGGCCAAAATACTGTTTTTTCAACAGAAATTTCGAGTAAATTGATGGACTTTTGAAAGATATAGTATTCTGTTTTGGAAAATATCTCAACGAAAAATTAATAGTAATAACATATTTTGAACTAGCTCCAAGTTCTCTCTCTTGTATATAATTTAAAACTGTAATATATATGAAAAGGATAATAAAAAAGAAGGTAGTATTGGATGAAATAGAAACTGTAAAATTCAGCTTTTTGATTAATCAATCCTTCCGCCAAGACCAAAATAGTTCCCACCAAACCCTTTCAAAATCTGAATTGACACAATTTTTTTTCAACGAACAGGGTTCAGTTGTAAAATGTGTAATATGTTTTGCACCAATGGGGGTCAGTATGAACAGTAAATACTTAGTGGATAAGCGTCCTGCAGAGTTGTCTCATCAGCCTACAACATCCTTAAATGACATTAAATTTGATCTCAAGAGAAACGAGAAAATTGCCGTTACTTTGCTCCTTTGCATCAAACCCATGCGATAAATACGCTATGCTCCTCAGCTCCCCAAATTGTGGGAACCTTTATATCCCCAAATTGTGGGAACCTTTACATCCCCAAACTGTGCGAACCTTTACAGTGAAGCTGTACCAGATTTAGTTACAATAATCTCACTCCCTCGCCAGTTAGAATGATTCCCGCTACGCAGCAGATAATTGCAGAATAGCCGTAAAACGTTTTTAGAATCACCAAAGAATAATTTGAATACCCCATTGATACTTCGTAAATCGTTTATAGTACTATCTAAAAAATTATGAGCACTTTGAAATGTCACTTTATCCATTGGTTTCTAAAGCGAATCTTGCCTAATTAGCACATGTCACATACATTTCGCAAAAAGTGCACGATGTGCTGTGGATAAATAATTACTCTGTGTCTAATTGTAAAGCGAAACCACATAGAGATAATTGTTTGCCAGTGCACTATATTTAATTTTCTTTTCAAATAATGAATTCAGTCCAGATCGTATCATCATAGTGTATCTCCATGTTTGGGATCTCACGCGTCCCGGCATTATATAGTTATGCTAATTAATATGGAAGTAAGGTTGAGTGAGTTGTCAAGGTAACTTTTTCGTTGTATATTAATTATATTTGACCTTAGTAACAGAAATCTGGGGCGCATTCTATCCCTAAACCAGGACATTGTCATTGTACCGATAGAACGTTGTACCCGTACAAGGTTTCACGTCTTGTATTAAGAGCGTATATTTGTTTACTCGCATTTTGAGTATGCGTTGAATCATCAGAGTAGGGTGATAGATAGTGAGACGGTAAAATAAACAAATAAAAGGACGTATCACTCGCCTCTCTATATTATGTACTTCATCAAAGTCGTGGTGAAAAACTGGCGATAAAAGGAAAAGGAAAAATTGTCAAATGAATTTCACTCCAAGTAATAATTATTTCCTCAAAGTTTATCATACAAAAACAAATATATCACAAACAAACCAGTTACGTAGAGCTGAATTTTATTTATTTTTATTCTAATATGATATTAGGTAGCGATTATATTATTTCGATAAATTAGTACCTTTCTTCTTCTTTTTTTTTTTTTTTTTTTTTGTTTTTGTTTTTTTTTTTCTTTTTTTTTTTTTTTTTTTTTTTTGGTTTTGTTTTTTTTTTTCATTTTTTTTCATTCAATGGTAACAAAATATTTTTATCATATGCCATATCAGTCTTTATTCCAGAAGTCAGCTGATCGATCGCTAAGGGAATAAGTTATTTCCTTATGAGTTATCTTGATAAACAATTTCAAAGCAATGCACGCTTTATCATAAAAATGTCATGTACATGTATTTTCATTTTTTCTGCAAAAAAGGAGGGGGTCGATTAATTTAAACAGTGCATCTGTAGTGACTGTTGACAGATTAATAGACTACAAGGATTAATTTTGTCCCATTAAAACTCTGATCAATATATCACACTTTTAAAGAAAAAAAGCGTGTTATCTTTCATTGTTATACTTTCATGTAAAATACACGAATCGCAGGGGATAGTATCTAGCGCACGGAAACATTACTTGACGACGGGTAACATTCTGAAAAAATTGTTACATACGTAAAATTTATGCGCGTACGGTTCGCCGTAGATTGTTAGACGACGTCGGTTTAAGGTGGAATGCTACACCCAAGAATTTGACGTGGGTGAAAATATGAGAATATGTTAAACAATATTTTGAAAAATAAAAAGTTTCAAATTCACTCAATTTCGTCAAAAAATGCAGTTATTAGTAGAAAGCAATTTGAAAAAAAATTTAAAACCCCTGCTGGTTTCGAACCGGATCTGCAGCTCAAAGGCAACGTGCTAACTTACTAAGCTAGTCGCTAGGCATTTAATTTTGAAATGAATTGATATATACCCTGATAGTGATATTTTTATTCATATTTCGAAAGGAAGTCAGCCATTATGACGATGTAGAGATCTACCTTAACGCGATTTACCAGCATGGATGTACGAAACATCGCATGACAATGATCAACGTCAACAGACGAAACGGTACATTCAGTATAACAAAATAAATATTGGCATATAGTTGAGGGTAACATTGAAAATTTTCAATGTTGCCCTCAACTACATGCAATATTTATATAACATATTC
>CAJDSM010027030.1:66-14053 GCA_903981925.1 Ostrea lurida | reverse complement strand
TCATTGTTTCGTACTCAGAACGCGATTTTATGTGGATTAATTTTCATTGTACGAGACAACTATAAAATAAAAAAAAATTCATATTATGCATACGTGTATCAAGTACATGTACAAACATAATAATAATAATGATTGGATTTATATAGCGCTTTATCTACCTAAGTACTCAAAGCGCTTTACAATGCATTATTACCCCGGCAGACCTTAACAATCCAGAACCTTTCTCAGTGCAAGCTGCCATTACAGCGCTAGAACACTAACATTCTGACAAGATCTTTCACTGTCTATAGCCAGGTACCCCTTTAACACTTGGGTGGAGTGAGGAAATTCGTGTAAAGTGCCTTTCCCAAGGACACAACGTCGGCCCTGCCACGGCCAGGATTCGAACTCACAACCTTTCGGTCTAGAGTCCGACGACCTAACCATTAGGCCACCGACGCCAAACAATGTTGCTTACTTGCTTAAACCAATGTTATATGATACACTCGCCATTTATATATCAAGCATGTTATCGTTACATGTATGCACCACCTAATCCAAAAACAAATCAGTACACTGTGATCTGGGTAATGCTTTGGTCATTAAATTGTTTCTTTCAAATCATTAGAATGTTTAAATTATTTTGTATTCCATTTGTTGCTAATTCGCAAAGACCTGTAGAAACAATTAAAGCTCTGTAATGCCCTCGCCCTGCTCCATTTTCGCAGGACATCAAGACCAGTATATCCTTAACTTGCTATAAAATAACAACATAATAGAATGTTAAACAACCCTGCCATACAATAAAATAAATTAGCCACGTGACTGAATGGTTTAAAGCAAACCAAAACAAGAGGCCCACAGGCCTTAACGGTCACCTGATTATCACTGCCCATAAAAGACGTCTCATATTTTGCATTTAGACCTGAATGTGGAATCTGATATTCATATCACCTTTCAAATTATGAAGTTTAGATGGAAACCATATTGCTATTTTAATGTCCAGTGTATTTGACCTTTAACCTTTTGACCCCAAATTCAATAGGAAAAATCTTCATCCTATGGGTAGTCCATATGTATGATATATTATGGTGACTCTAGATAAAAAGGATAAACCTCTAGATCCCGGAAACTATATATTGCTACTTTGATGTTCATGCAGTGCACTTGACCTTTTGACCCCAACATCTTCATCCCTTGAGTAGTCCATAAGTATGATATGGTGACTCTAAGTAGAAATTATAATGTTCTATAGCTTGGAAACCTTGACCCTTTGACCCAAAATTCGGTAGGGAACATCTTCGTTCCATGGGTGGTCCATATGTACAATATGGTGACTAGGTGGAAAAAATGACATTTTAGAGCCCAGAAATCATTGCACGTAGAGACGGACAGACAACAAATGTTTTTCAAATGTTTAATAGATTAACACTATGTGACAAGCTTGGTCCGCCCTAGAGGTCAGAAACCCTACCCTGGGGATCACCAAATTTACAATTTTGGGAGAGGCCTTCCTGCTCTACATTACTATGCATTCAATTTCTCTTAAACATGTGCAGTTGTAAAGAAGATTTTTGAAAATTGGCCACTTTTTGCCCTGTCCCCAAGGCCCAAGGGGTGCAAGAGTCCTGAAATTTACAATTTATGTGCCCCTTGTCCCAAAGATGCTTCATACCAAATTTGAATAGAATTGGATTGGTAGTTATCAAAAAGTTAAAAATGTTCAATTGTTAACAGATGACACACGTCGCCAGATGATTCAAGACATTACAATAAGTCACCTGAGTTTACTCAGGTGAGCTTATAAATTCATGACAGTTGATTCACCTGAAGAAGAGTAAGCATTACTTACATAATGTATGTGAATCTACGTGTGTCCTAACATGACTTTCATCTTAGCAGCATATCAGACGTGCTGTGTGCATCAGCGCTTAATTAGCTATAATCCTTTTATAACCTCAGACTGTTTTTACTGTATGAAAGTTAGGTGAATAAATTTGCAATTTCCTCTGGATAATGCTACTTGCAAAAGTTTGTTAACTATTTGCCTTGGTCTGGAAACTATTTACCAGTTGCTATGTTTTCCCCCATTTTTTTTTGGGGGAATATATCTATAGTGCTATCAAATTATGGTTACAAGAAAGTCCATTAACTCTTATTACCAATAGTTTAATTTCTTTGATATAATAAAATACCTATTTACTGACAATTCAGACAATAGCAGGTTTATCCCCCTCGACAGCAACTATTTCCCTCGGGTATGCCTCGGGAAATAGTTGCTGTCTCGGGGAACAATAAACTTGCTCCGGTTGATCTTCATAGCAAGTAAATAGTATTATACAGTTTTTGACTGGGTTCGAGGACAACAGTTGTTTTGTTTGACCCAAAAACGGACCTCAGTTGCCTGAAGCCATAGGCTGAGAGCAACAGATCCATTCGAAGGTCAAACAAAACTGCTGTTGTCCAAGGACATAGTCTATAATTGTATTGTTATACACTATTATTTTTAATGCATGGACAACCTAATAAGAAACATGATTCCCTCATTTTGTACATTTGTAGATGAACTTGAAGTTTGCAATTAAACTCTTCCTCTCCTCTTAGTCTGAAATCTCTATTAATGTTGGCGTCCACGAAATTGTTAGGCATCTATCCTCACACATACCTGGAGAGTTGACCGTTTCCTTCACATTTACAGCAACAAAGGGGTCAAATGGCTCGGACGTGGTAGAAGTCTGGCCCTTATCTACTTGCAGCAACTTGACCCGGATAAACCCAACCCCCGGCATGGCGCTCTTGGAATACTCTCAGTACTGTGATTATTTACTTTCCACCTACAAACATAAAACACTGATGGATAAAGAACAAGGCACAATGATTTATATCATTTACTTTAGGACCTTGATATAAAAATCTGTCTCCATCACTACCGTTTTGTAACTTAATTAGAACAATTTTTGGTCAATGGTGTCAAACTTGAGACTATTCAATGAGTAAGAAAGTTAATTGCCTGCAAAGAAATCACAACTCAAAACTTTTTCAGTATTTATAGATGGGGGCTTTCATTTTTTAAATGTTCCCTTGCATCATGGTTTCCTGGATTTGTGTGTTTTTTGATTCGTGACAAACATATAATACCGTATTATAAAAAATGACCTCCAAGTCAACAGTAAAGGTCTGAAAATCTCCATCTAAAATTTGTCACACAAGGAACAATTAATCATACTAATAAAAATCAGAGGTCAAAGGACAGACAGACAGACGACAAAGTACATAATTTAAGTCGCAATACACAAAAAATAATCAACTCAAGATCATGCATAATTGTCCAGTTAAAGGACTGTTTGAAGAAATTTAAATGGAGAATGTGAAGAATCTCAGCTGTCACTTTGTTACCAGCCAAATCAGCTTCAAAGGATTAGTGGAGCTGATGAATTAATTTCAGACATGCCCCTGCGAGATGATATTCATGACTTTAAGAACTTTTATGATTTGTTCATAATAGTTCATGAATGACTCATAAAAGATTCTTGACAGTTCATAAAAGTGGTTCATTCATAACTCATAGTAATATTTAAGTTCATGAATAATGATGAATATTTATGAACTTAATTCTCTGAATAATTTCAAACATTTTATTCCATGAATATCATGAATTTATTGAACATTCATGATTCTTCATCAAAGAGTTTTATTGTTCCATTCTTTTTTTCTTTCATAAAAAGAGCTATTGTTCTTGTGGAATGTTATGCCAACATTAAATAGCTTGCTTTTCATATTTTTATTTTGGTATAAATTAATACATATATTATTTTGTTTGTAATTGAATCTAAAAAAAAATTTAAACGGGGTAAAATTAGCCCAAACTGCAAAATGAAATTAGCTTTTGATCTTTAAACACTACAAGAAATCTTATCAAAATGGCACATAAGCATATTTCACCACTATGATATTAATGACTTTTGATTAAGTTTACAGACCCTGTTTAACCCCCTATTTTTTGTCTCCCCGTATTTGTGATCAGATTTGTCAAGTGAGATTTGGCATTTGTTCCGTAAGATTTTTCTTTTACATGTGGGTTTTTCACATAGATACTCGAAGATGCGTTCAAATTATTCAAGAAGCGCAAATTATGTAAAATTTTATCAAAACTTGATTTAATGAAAATAATAACACTGCATTTCTTGCTTTGCAAAAGTCTGAAATAAATACGAAACATTAAATAAATAACTGTTATAACTTGCGCTATTTTCAATCAGGAAACGGTTTTTTTAAAAGTTGGCACAAGTGTATCAACTGTAGCCTGTACTAACGACAGGTGGGGGGTTCATGTGGGTTATAATTTCAACGACTTTCTCTTCCGCCCGTGATCGTTAATCCTATGCAAAGAATCATCGCATGTTCCCGGAAAATCGTGATACTCCTATTCTCCTACGAAGACCCAAGGACTCCCATTGCTTGTGTAATAATTTCGGTTAGCGTGTTTTACAGCCATAATGATTTTTCCTGCATGAGCACATGAGAAAATCTATTGTTGCAAATACTGCAAGGACAAACAAGTGCTTCCTTTTGAAGAGGGCAAAGAAAATTACCGAAGATTGATCACATGTGCCTTTTTTCGCGGGTTTCGGCCATTTTTAAATCATGTTCATTGACATGACCTATGTATCACGGAAATGTTTTACAACTTTCCTGGTTCTTGGCGATTATTTCAAGCATCAAATACAATCGGATAATAACACCAAACTATAAGCAATTAAAATATGAACGGACAGCTTCCCGTTTCCGTATTTTTCGGGACATTGAAAACGTAAGACGTTAGTTTGGTCTCAAAAATCCGTACAAATCTACGGAGAAATCGTAAGAGTAAACAGCGTCTGAGTTTACAAGGGAGGGCATGCAAGTGCCAAACCAACTGCATTCTTTAGCAAACAGAAGTGTTGCATGCAGGTTCAAGATCTCTATAAACATATTAACTGCACATGCACTCATGTGAAATGCAGTTCATAGAGAGAGGAACAGTGAATTAATATGCAAAATGCTGCTATCGTAATATTCTTGACATGTTCATTGAAGTTTTCATGAATTACTCCCTCTGCAATTTTGTTCATGGATTACTCCTAGTTTCATAAAAATATTCATGAATACAAAAAGGCAAGTTTAACATTGTGCAAAAGGTAAATGTTTCATTAATCAAAAAACACATTACAAAATCGAGTAGGGCAACCAGACCTCCGACAAAAATGCGAAGGTAGGAATCAGGTGCCCATGGAGGAGTAAGCATCCTCTGCTTGACGCGTCGCACCCGCCCGTGAAGCCTTAGTCGACATACAAGTAAAGTCAAATCCAGCACGGAAAATGACAGTCTAAACAAAGGGTATGAACAAATCAATTCACATTATGGACTTATTTCATGAATTAAATTCATGACTCCATGGAGTGTCAATATAAGTTTCATGGGTAGTTCATAAATTATTCATGGTAGCTGAATTCAACTGGTTCAGAATATAATTCAATGAATTTTTTCTTAATGTTCATGAGTATCCTAATCATCTTGCAGGGGTGTTAAGTTTTAGAGACCGTTATCAAACAAGCCGGGTAATTAAGTTTCAACCACTTTCCTGATTGACTGCAGCTACTGATATTATCCCCTACTTCGTAATCATAACAAATAGAGTAAAACTATATATATAGAATTTGGTTTCTATTTTCCCATTGCATGGTGTTGCTGTTCCCAAACCCAATATTCTCTTAACTTTAGAATGCTTACAGTGGGCCTCGTTTATCCGGACGCCATTAATCGGACGCTTCACCTTTGGACGATTTTCTTGGGAAGGAATTATTACACGTTAATTTGTATCATTATCCGGAAATGTCGCGTTCCCGGATCGCGGACGGTCGTTTTTTACAACAAAGCGCTAAAATGCATTGTAAAATGTACCGTTAATTCCGGACGATTTTTTTCTTTCAAACGGTTGCTTCGGCGATCTAGCAGACGTAAATTGCAAAGAAAACATAGCCATTCAGTCGAGGCCCAGTAAAATTAAGCGAGTAAATTTACCTTAACAATATCGCTGTGACCTCTAGCGTGTTAAGTGAGACGCGTCGGTATTTATTGCAGTTGCCGTTCGAGAATTTGCACATGCATCAATGAATTTGAAAATAAATTCTGTACCCAAATTTACCACATCGTTGTTGATGTGATTGATATATTTTAATGAACTGTTAAATCTATACCTTTCAGTCGATAATTCCGGACTTTTAAAAAAGGTACGAATTAACCTTTGTAAAGTTACGAATGATACGACTCGTGTTTTATTTTACGTTTATCATTGTTCATTATAGTAAAAACTTCCAAATACGCACACCCACACCACAAGAGAGAGAGAGAGAGAGAGAAGAGAGAGAGAGAGAGAGAGAGAGAGAGACGAGAGAGAGAGAGAGAGAGAGAGAGAAGAGAGAGAGAGAGAGAGGAGAGAGGAGAGAGAGAGAGAGAGGATATTTTTCGGCGAGCAGAGGATTGTTTTGATTATGAGACGGGAGAACATTTTACCAACGGAAGATGAGGATGTTTCCTTTTGTGTTGTGAGGGAGAGAAAGCAACATTCTACCAGGGGCAGAGAGAGAGAAGAGAGAGAGAGAGAAGAGAGAGAGAGAGAGAGAGAGAGAGAGAGAGAGAGAGAGAGAGAGAGAAGAGTGAGAGACGAGAGAGAGAGAGAGGAACATTTTACCAGTTAGACAGGATTGTTTGATTTATGAGAGAGAGAACATTTTTACCACGAAAGAGAAGGATTGTTTTATTCTGTGTTGTGAGGAGAGAGAAAGAAACATTCTAACCGGAGAGATTAGAGAGAGAACATTTTACCGGCGAGACGCAAGGACTGCTTTTGTAATTTTGTGCAGGGGTTTTGTAACCTCACGGTACTAGCCTACAAATTAATCATGCATCCCCAATATGAACACCGTCCGAATGTATAGCTGAGGTATTCCACCCTCGGAATAAATTAGTGCGCGTTGGTAGATCAAAGCGAGATGAATTATATAACAGGGTTAGGATACTGTTGTCCTCCAGAATATGGGCTTGGACAATTAAAAAATATGAAAATATAAACTCGTGCCAAATGAAATTGCGTCGAACTAAATGCAGTCCTTGCTACGCCGACTGGGCCACATCGCCAAACAAGAGGAGACGAGTGAGAGGTGTCCTGCCAGTGTGGGGAAAAAAAAAAAAGATAAACCCGACGTATAACTGGACATGAATTTGGTAATTTGTTTTTTTTACATTTTAAGCGATTAGTGCTTTTAGAATGCAAGTACTGTACATGTTATTGTTAAACCATGATTATTCTAATAAAGCGTTTAATGGAATAACAAATTAAATGAAAACGTGTTTAATTTACTATTTTAATAACCCATCAAAATAAATTAAACATATTGGTTTACTTCTATGCAT
This sequence comes from Ostrea lurida, assembly GCA_903981925.1. Classification (NCBI taxonomy): domain Eukaryota; kingdom Metazoa; phylum Mollusca; class Bivalvia; order Ostreida; family Ostreidae; genus Ostrea; species Ostrea lurida. The sequence continues at coordinate 6,621 of CAJDSM010027030.1, read as the reverse complement.
GATCAAAAATATGCGATTCAGTTATCCGGACGCTTCATTTATCGGACGATTTTTGCTGGGAACCAAAGTGTCCGGATTAACGAAGGCTCCACCTGTATAATGGACTTATTATGTTAAATATAAACATTCAAATTACAGCAGAAAAATAAATGTTTCTTACTAAATAAGAAATTAAAACCAAAATGAGGTAACTAGGAATAATTGCAGCACTAAATTATATGAAATTGTATAATATCCATGGCCCAATGATTCCTAGGTGTCCCTCCACAGGGCGCCGTAATAATACCGGTACACACTCCTTATGACTTAATTTATCTTTCAATTTGGTTAAAATTTTAATCGCGACACAATTCAGATAGAGATGTTCATTTAACTGAATTAATGGACAAAAAAAATTTAAGACCATGTACACGAGCAGCTATATGATATACCGGTCGTAAGGTCAATGTCAATGTTTAATCATTAGGATCAGATCAAATTTGCTACAAAGGCATATTGTTTCACAATCAAAGCATCTTGATCATCATAATGTTTTAACTAAACTTTATTAAACAGTTCAGTGACTGAATCTTATCTGATTACATTAAGATGTATCTGTGTGACACTTTCAAATACTTAAACTATCATAGCTTTGTTTTGCTACACACACATAAACTTCCCATAAGCATTCATTAAAACGTCTAAAACAAAAATGAAAAGTGACCTTACAACTGTCCCGGTTTGAATGACAAGTTTACCGTGATGTTAAAATGACCACTAGATACTCATGATCAGGGAATACAAGCATCACATAGAGCAAGATCTAAGCTAGCCATCATACATGTAGCAACACACGACTACAGAAATCATATATAATTCAGGTATTTAGAAGTTTCCACATGTAATTCCACACAGGTATTAGCAATAAGTTCACCATCCAGGAAGTATAAAGAACAAAAACATGGAAGATTTGATCGTCACATGATAATAATTCTAGGTGAAAATAAAAGTGTGGGCATGAATAGAGATCTTATCACTAAAATTTAAAACAATCCTCAGGAAAATACTCTCTTGATGTAATAACAAATAACACTCTATACCAGGACAGGACATACAGTACATAATATGTGTGTGTGTGTCAGTGTGTGCAATTGTGGGACTGTGGGTGTGTTGCACAATTTTGATATACGGTAACTGAATAAAAGACATATATATATAATAGCTAGACTACAGAGTGTTAATGAATGGTTTAGATAACATGGCCATGCAGTGCATGCATGTTAATTACACAAAAAACATCTATATTTTGATCAAACAGAGAATTTACATATATAATGCATGTACATGTACGTGAATTTAAAAGACAATTAACATACATTTAACAGTCTGCATGATCTTTACGGAATTCTTCATGCAACACATTTACAGAAAGATCAAACTCATTGCAGTTCTGTACACTGTATAAATATTTATAGTAGAGAAAACTCGAAAGTGGTGAGAACTTGTTTCCAATCCTTTTGTATATTTAATACACATATAAAAAAATATGTTTCAAACCAAATATTTGCATTCAGAATACACTAATGTATTGATCCACTCATCTGATGACTAAATTAGTAATACACAACAGTAAACTCGTCACCTCTATATAAGCTCCAATATCAAGACAAATTCTGACAAGATGTTGGGTTTTTTTAAATGCATTATATTGCTTTTTTCTCAGTAATGAACGTCTTCTGATTTATAGTTTGCAGTAATGAACTATGGCTACGTTCGTCCAATAATGATATTGGGAATTAATCAAACAGCAAAAATATGCCAACAAGTCACAAAAATGCTTAGTAAGGATATGGAATTTTCCTCGTGGAATTAATATTTCAAAGTAACGTCTATGTCGGCTTTTGAAGACATGAAGAATATTGCACCCTGAAATGGATATTGCATCCCTCACATATGATGTTCTATGACAACAGAGAACGGGAAGAGATGTCTAATCAAAAAGAGGTTGGGTTACCGCATTTCAATTAAACTTACAATGGCATCAAAACATGCAGATATTGGTGAATAATGTAACAGATTCCTTCCTAAAAATTTAAACATGAAGGTTTATTTAAGATGAAAAAAAACCAAAAAAAACATGTAACATTTAGTACTCCAGCTTCCTCGATGATCAATCTATAATACTTCGCTAATAAAATCTATCAGTGTGAGTAAGGGGAAAATATAGGTGCTAATTAACTGATTATAGTCTGTAAATTAAGTTATAAACTCAATTAATCAATGAAAATTAATGTTGTATATTGCTCAGATGTGTATGCCTTCCTCTGCTGTGAGGTTGAGCTTTCTGATTGTATGTGTTTTTTCTAGTGCTATCAAGTTAATATATTTCCTTACAATGTTGAAACAGTATATATAAACACATTACTATAAACAACATGATGCTGGAAAAAAGCATTTTTCAAAGACTTATGCCCATTCATGCACTGTTAAATGACACCACCACCCCCCTCCCCTACCACTCCACACACTTTCCTCTTGGATCCGCCACAACAAACCTTAACCTTACCTGTCATAATTACTGGTTGCTATACCTCTGACAGCATTCTAAGCAGATCTCTGTATGATGCCCATTTATTACTAATTTCTGATGTCCTAGGGTGAATCCCTATCAATGCAAACGCTTGCTTGTGTGAATATACATACATCCCTGACTTATCTGTTAGATGATACACAAAGTGGATTGTAGAGGTTTATCATAAGCGTAACAATGAAGACGTACCACCGACTTCCTGGAAAAATGTCTACTGTTTGCTTTAGAACATTACTACACAGATAAATCAGACACTATATAACTGCCTGCACAGTATAACGTAACACTTGATACCTTCTGATATCACTTACTTAGTTTCACACAAGAAAGGAAGTAAATAATTTCTTGCATGTTATATTATCAAAAGTCAAGTGGTGGATCTATGTTTTTCCGACATCTGAATTTACATAGTAATTACTATTGCCAAATGCCTGAATTTAGCATGGACTATAGGAAACTCGAAAATTTGAAGAAAAAAAGTTTGCTTTTCTTCTGTCACAATATGAGATAGTTTTCAGTCTTATAGACTTGACATTAAGTGATAAATGTAGTGATACAGTATACATTCATAAGTCTCATTATGTAGACAAATCAATAGTTGAACATATATCTCAATTTTCTTAGTTCTATTACTAGTGGACAATGCATGATAGTTATGATCACGATACATTATAATATGTACTTGTACATCATTTAACACAGAAATGTATTTATAAGTGAAAACTTTATAAAATAATTTAGATCACAGAAAAACAAAAATTAACAAGAAAACAAAAATAATTGAAACAGAAAACTTATCTATACCATGCCTAGTATACCATTATAACAACCGTATCTATACATTCAGTATCTTAATTCAGTATCAACTATGTATCCCATATTTATACATATATACGTAATCTTATCATTACAGTATATACTATACATTACAGTATATCTATACATCTACAGTATCTATAACATTACAGTATATATATATTACTTACAGTATATCATACTTACAGTATCTTATAATACATTATCTATATATTACAGATCTACATACAGTTATCTAATACATCACAGTATTTATACATTACAGTATCTACATTACATATCTATACATACGTATATCTACATTACATATATAATACATTCAGTATATCTTATAACATACAGTATCCTATACATTACAGTATATCTATGCATTACAGTATCTATACATTACAGTATCTAACTACATTACAGTATCTATACATTACAGTATCTATACTAGTATCTATACATTACAGTAATACGATACATTTACAGTGTATATTATATATATATATATATATATATATATATATATATATATATATATATATATATATATATATATATAATATATATATATATAATCATATATTACAGTATCTATATACTTCTCAGCATCTAATATTAATTTACATCCCAGTATGTTACAGTATCTATATATCCCAGTATTATATACTCCAATCCATATACTACACTTTCCTGTATCACAATAAGTATCTCAGTATCTATTACATTAAAGTATCATAAGAACAAAGCTCCATTTGTAATAGTACACTAATACATGCACTATATGGACACAAACTTGCACAAGACTTACATTTAAGTTTGGCCAAATAGTTGTTCTGTCTGTATCATCATTTAAGTCCTGATGTGTAAATGTAGGTCACAACTACATTCCTATTACAACATGTCAACCAACCAGTGCATGGTAATACACAATATTTACAATATATGCAGTGTTTATCACTTCATGTAAAATGAAAATAATGAAATTACACGCATGTGCATTGGTTAAATATCAATGGAATATTCTCGTTATTTATATACCTTCAAAATATATATGAAATGGAAATTGTGTGTGTGGTCCGTGGATTAGTATTAACGAAACTTCAGATATGGCATAATATACTGCAACATGTGATTTTGACATTTGTTAAAATGCTGAAATCTGCAGTTCACAATACACATTACTCAGCATGTTTAAAGTTACATGCACAATTCCAGATTTGTAGTAGTTAAAAGAATTCAAAGCATGAACTGCATTGGCTTAATTAATTTTACATCCATCAAAGTCACACTTTAAAACCAACATGAAAGGCTAGAATTTCCTTGCTTTTTCAATTAACACATATTCAACATTTTGCTACCACTAACTTTAATCCCCGCACAATCCTACTATTCCCTTAGGCAGTATGGAAATCTATAACTAGATACTTTATAGAATAATTAAACCAAGCTACGAAAATCTTCAATCCCATTTGAAGATTTTAACTGATATTTAAGACCCACTTTTGATACAATACAATATAATATAATATTATATATAAAAAAAAATCTTCACGACGGCAAGCCGATTAGAGGCATAACTCGACTAGTCTTTCTGTATATTTCTTACAGGACTCAGGGGGTATAATGAATATTGCTACAGTTTTAACATGTTAACTAAGACAAGTTCATTCTACTCCTAAGAATTAATACAGAAACTAGTCATCATTAACTATTGGCTGGCTTTTGTAAATATTTTCAGTATTGCACTGTGTAGATTTTATATACATGTATATTATATAAATATACAATATTATCATATACTTATATATACAAACATATATATATACATGTATATGACACACACACTATACACAATTATATATGCCGCAAGACCTTCGCGAATCATAAGTATTCAATGGTAATGTCATCAGTAACACACCTACTTTAAATATTCACACTAATTTTCTCGTCCTGGTGAAATCAAGTAGTAACCGTATACAATATCACAATAAAATACATATTACCTTTTTCCTGTTGTTTGTTATTTAAATCATATATCCTCCAATCATACCACTCCGATCTGGAGAATACCTGATCCTAAATCTATCAATGAGCACCGTTTCCTAAAGCTTGTTCCTCGGTATGCTCAGGCAGTAATACATTTGGCTCTTCTGTGCCCGTCTACTAGTTACACAGTAGGTTATAGCTTATGTGTGTTATGGAAGTGCACTACTCAATGGTTATATCTGTGTATTTAAAGGTTTCAACAGATCAAATAAACAGTCACCGACAAATGGCTAGCCAGTCATTATTGTTCCATTTTTGCTGTGTACTATCTGATGATGTTAGACAATACTTAATAATATATATATATACACCATAGTACCGAGTGTTGGTCATTAGCTTCCCATAATCAATACCTGGCGTACAGTTATTGAATCATCAGAGAGGATATAATTAGATTCAATGTTCAATACATCATTCAAATCAAACCCAGCGAAAGGAATCACTTACTACAAAAATAATTACAATTGTTTCACGGTATCAATATCGTGTAAAAGACGCCAGATGGACCAGGAAAAACTGTAACAATGGCAAAAAATATTGGAAATGTTTTTATATATATAATATCTATACACGCAATAAAAAAATATATTATATATGCCACTTGAACTTTGTATTACACACTGCTTCCAGGTTATGATATGGCACAGCACTCTAATGTGAACTTTTGTCTCATAGAGACAATTAATTGTTCAAAAGTTTTAGTATTTTATCTACTATTTACATGTAGCACACAACAAGCCTATATTTTTGGCAGTACTTTAGATATTTAGCAATATAAGCAACATGAACACATCTAATTTAATTTCATACTAGAAACAAGCTGAATTCAAAATATAAAAATGTCAAATTTATTCTGTATTGTGGAGTACAAAAACTATCGTCAAAAGGAACACTAGGGGAAATTCTGCCTAATCGACTTCCCCTTGAGTTTATATGTATCCTAACAATTGCTACAATGCTTCCATTTCTCTGTACACCAAAAATCTATACAGCAATATGTCAGATTAAGCATGTTTATGCGCTGTGATTGTAATGATATACGCCTTCCCTATAAATCATTGCAGCTCTTTTTTAGCTTTGTGAACAATGCGCAGCGTAACAGGAACATACAGATAGATTATTAGTGAATTGTAATG
>CAJDSM010027027.1:0-11580 GCA_903981925.1 Ostrea lurida | reverse complement strand
CATTTGTATTGCAATAGGACTTAACACAACAAACTTTGTATTGCAATAGGACGTAAAACAAACAAAAATAGTAAAACAACAAACATTGTACTGCTATAGGACGTAAAACAACAAATTTTGTACTGCAATAGGACGTACAAAAACAAACATTGTACTGCAATTGGGCGTAAAACAACTACATTGTACTACAATAGGACGTAAAACAACAAACAAACAAAAATGGTTTACTGCAATAGGATGTAAAACAACAAACAATGTTGCCGAATGATTCTTCTCTCTGATGCTCCGATAGTAGATCTACTGACGATTACATAGTTAATGGTTTTTTATCCATAAGCTTTACACCTAGATTGGGGTACATGTATTATAAAAGTTAAGTTAGAGAGAATTAATTACGTGATTTTGGTGTCAATATATGAATGACAGCAAGCACTATAAGCTTCCAAAATAGGATTATTCACGCAAGTGTTCGGTTTACAATGGAGACTTTCGTGCATTATTCCAAAGTTAGGGATATATAAAGCTGTTGTAAACCACGGGCCAACAACTTCTAACCCTAACCTTAATCACTCTTCAGAATGCAGGGCAACGTAAACTCAAACAGACGCGAGAAATTTCTTGGGGATCAACCGAGTAAATTCTGCTCCAAATTTTAAAAATGGTACTGAATACATATTTCACATCATTCAGCATTAAAATAAATTAAATAATTTACAAGACTGTTTCATCTTTGATAGTTTAGAATTGGTGAACACATGTTATATTTTTCATAATATTTTCACTAAATAGAAAAAGTATATACAGCGCTCGAAATTCATTTTTCTTCTCAGATGTCATGAAAAATTTCATTACTTCTATGGTTCTTACACTTGCATATGTTTTGCTGCGTACAGTTATTATATACATTTATTTTTTTTCAGTTGCCGCCTTTTCCCACAAACGGCAGGTGCCCCCCTCCTTTCTGGATACCGGCCGCCGTAATATCACCGTGCCTAGAGGGGGATTAGCGGAGCTCAGATGTAGGATTAGAAACCTGGGGCCAAAAGAGGTATGACAAGCAAACGCTGAGTGCCGGGCGATACCTCGCGCATGTGTAGAAGTAATTTTAAATGGTCTAAATATTGAAGCTGGTAACCAGTGCGAGTTGGTAACCGGTGGTGAGTTTTTTTTTCCAAACTCAAGTTCCTCAGATTTTTAAATTTGAACAAAAACTATTAAGGAACAAGAGTTTGAGAAAAACGGTAACTAACGAGCATATGTTATTGAACTCTTTCTCCTATTACACACTTCAAATCTATTGAAATATAAAAGTACGCGTACATGCAACATACACAAGTGTTCTGTATGTATAATTAAGTGTCCCAGGTGTTTCATGATACGTAAGTCAAACCAATAAAGAACAACTTCACCTACAACAAAGTAGATAATAGGCAAAACGCAGGACATCGACTTCATGTTGCAGCTAACCATTGGACATTTCTATAGTGTTTGACTGGATGTCTGAACATATCGATACTAGCCTTTTCTCTCCACGAGTAAAGAAAAGAAAGGAAAGAAATCGAGGAAACGGTCTGCAATTTTGGATCAAGACTTTCTCTGTTTCTAGATTGCTACAAATTTCCGAGTTTCCTTCAGATTTGCTTGTTGCTTTGATGAGTGTAATTTTTGAGCAATTTATAGTATGCCTTTGATATCATACAAACGGTATCACATTGTTCACATTATGCAGCTACAAGAGTACAATTTATTTTTAAACGGAAACATGTGTAGTTCATGTTATCAATCATTTACACGAATGTCACCACCACACAAAACAAAAAAGTGTGATGTGCGACTGTGAACTATGTCGCCCATTGGGCACCTGATTTGAGTCATACAAATGTGTGAATGGTACCACCAAAAATCCTAATCTGATCACGTGTTTGATGTGAAAACAGTTTGCGGTTAACGAGAGTGTTCTTATTGAAAGAACGTAGTTCTATTAAAGATGTCAGGTGAAAATTTTATTAGATCTTTTGATAATAACTTTTATCGCGAGATTTAATGCATTATTGTTACCTCTGAAAACGTGGTGTAAATTTTAGAGCGTTTATTGATAATAATGTTTTGGAAGTTCACTTTATTGAATTATATATGATTATTATCCGTATCCTTTGTGAACTATCAAGTAGAATAAATTAACATTTTTATCTATGTTAACTGTCATTTCCGGATTTACTGAGAAGTGATCAATCTGACTGTCCGTTAAATTGGATTTTTATGAGTTGTAAATTGATTTTTTATGAGTTTGTCTCGGAGACAATCAAAGAAAAATGGACACTTTCTGATTTATAGGCAAAAGATTGGGTTGCACGCGCCTGATTGTTAGCGACGATCTCCGCAGTATATGTCTCTAGAGTAGAAACTAGGATACTTTTTACAATAGCATGACCATCATTGCAAGATGCGTGAGGTTCAAGACCTGGTGCTTTGCTTAGTTCCGATCTCGAACTTAAAGATGACCAATATTTCAATGAAATTTTTGGGGAATAAACTGAAGACGATATTCTGTGGGTCTGTCGTCAGAATTGTAGTCACCATGTTTACCATATAGAAGAGCAAATAAGATCTTTTTGTAAGATTTCAATCTTCTTCCAGCTTTTCGTAGCACAGAACAGCCCGAATAAAATAGAACTTTCGTGTTCATCTCCTATTGTTCGGTTTCAAAAACGGATTAAATGACTGTACCGTGTGGATCAGGGTTAAAATAGATTCCCATTACCACCACCACCTCACCCCCACTTGCAGGTCGTAAAAGGAGCATAAATGGGTGGTCATTCGGACGAAACCGCAATAACCGAGCCCCCGTGTCACAGCTGGTGTGCACGATAAAGATCCCTCTCGCTTTAAGCCGTAAGCGCCGAACATATAGGCTTAAATTTTGCAGCGCTTTACTGACAATGGTGACATCTCCATAAATGAAATATTTTCAAGAGGGGCGTAAACAATATACAACATTCTTTTCTCCAGCTATTCTAGCACAGGACAGTCCAAAATAAAAGTCATCTTCTAGTGGTCAGTTGAAATAGATTAGATACAATACCAAATTTTTTCATTGATCAGAAATCTCTTTTAACATGGAAATTTCAAAACATTTGACTCCATATTATCTTCGTACTGTATGTACAGCATTCCTCAACTTACGGGCTTTCCGGAAGTGCATCTGGCGTTCCTACACCGTCGACGTCCTAAACGTAAACTTCCGCCAGAGTTGACTTGCACAAACCAAACTCTTCCAGTAGAATTATGGATTAGATTTCCCAGGAACTACAATACGTTAACGTCATTATTGTTGTCGCCTGCCTGCGTTAGCGGAGGCGACATATAGGGATCACTTATTCGCTGGCGTCGTCGGCGTCACAAAATTTTCTGTCACATTTTTCTCAGAAACCACATAGGCCAGCTTCCTGATATTGGCACAGAGCATCATATGGACAACTGTATCGTGTAACGCAGTTTCAATCTGCCGCATGTCAACTTCCTGTTTGACGCAACTTTGAATATTTTTAACATAGACAAATTTCTGTCAATTTTTCTCAGGAACCACACAGCCAGCTTCCTGATATTTAGCACAGAGCATCAGTATGGACATTTGTATCGTGTACGCAGTTTCCAATCTGCCGCATGTCAACTTCCTGTTTGACACAACTTTGAATATTTTGAACATAGACCAATTTCTGTCACATTTTTCTCAGGAACCACACAGGCCAGCTTCCTGATATTTGGCACAGAGCACAGATGGGCAACTATCGTGTAACGCAGTTTCCAATCTGCACATGTCAACCCTGTTTGACGCAAACTTTGAATATTTTTTCACATGGGCAAATTTCTGTCACATTTTCTCAGGAACCACACAGGCCAGCTTCCTGATATTTAGCACAGAGCATCAGTATGGACAACTGTATCGTGTAACGCAGTTTCCAATCTGCCGCATGTCAACTTCCTGTTTGACGCAACTTTGAACATTTTTCACATGGTCATTTCTGTCAACATTTTCTCAGGGAACCACACAGGCCAGCTTCCTGATATTTGGCACAGAGCATCAGTATGGACAACTGTATCATGTAACGCAGTTTCCAATCTGCCGCATGTCAACTTCCTGTTTGACGCAACTTTAATTTTTTTGACATAAACAAATTTGTCTTTATTTCAGATAGAATCTACAAACTCACAAATGGCATCTCATAACAATATCTCATCTTTCATCTAATTCATCATGTTAGGATATGCATTGTCATTCTGGTAAACTTGAACAGAACTGAATTCTGACAAAAACATAATTATATACTTTTTTGCAATGCTGATAACTCTAAATGATGAAGTAATTTTTCACATGAAATTAGAGTAGGCAGGCGACACAAATAGTCTTCCTGGAAGACTTACCACTAAGTTATTTGATCCGAGCATCAAGTGAAAAATCATACTTTTCTCCAAAACAAGTGGGGAAAGGACATATCTCCTTCTTTAGCATCATACTGTTCTTTCTTCCAATAGAATTTTTAAAATTCCTAATAAAAAAATTCTTTTGAGTAGCTCGCTCATGCCTCTAACTGCAGATCTGTAGCTCTATTGTAAAATATCGAGACAGACCAGAGAGCTACCGATCCACCCATTCCAAAAACCTTAGATTGATGGCGCAGAAAAATGCGTAGGGTTCAGGCCCTGTATTGCTGTATCTTTGCATCGCCATCTCAAAAATTTAATGTAAAAAAATTTCTAACATACAAATGTAATTTTCCACTTTAATTGTGTCCAAACATACCTTCAAATATTCATTAAAGCCCCGTGCAACCCAAATAATCGCAGCTTCAAATGCTGTATGACGTTTTTAAAAGCCGTTTTTCAGACACTGACATAAACTACAGATTATTCCCTTTACCTGGTCAAGACACTAGGCTCACGGTGGGTGTGACCGGTCAACAGGGGATGCTTACTCCTCCTAGGCAACCGATCCCACCTCTGGTGTGTCCAATTGTAAAGTCCATGTATCGCAGTATTTCAAAGTATTCTCATATGCAGGGCAAGATACGATCACGTATACGTGTTTACAGTACATGTTACAATCCAAGCGAATTGAACTTACAGGTTGTTACAGTTTGTTTTAAATTTTCTTAATGGCAAAACCGTGGTTTGAGAAATTGATGTTTTTATTATGCGGGATTAATAAAAATGTATTTCTAAAAATATCTCCAACGCAATACGTCCATGTACTTAATTGAAGTTATTATATCAGTAATATTAATCTTCAAGTTGTATGTAGTTTCTGAAAATAATCAAACATTATAATTGGCAATTTATACTGCGTTTATTTCAGTTTAATTTATATCATCATGAAATACAAATAATGTGTAATGTTTTGTGGATTCAAGACTATTTTGAAGTCCCGACAAGTGAAAAATCCAAACAATCGTTATCCTTCTGTACAAAAATAATTTTAGCAATTACTATGTCTTAATTAAAGCATTACATCAATTAATTCTTTGTAACGAAGAGATAGATGTTGTTTTCTCGTAGGATCTGAAACTGTTGAGAAACTTGTTACATCACACGATTTTTATACCCCCCCCCCGAGGGGGTTGTACTGGGATCGGGTTGTCTGTCCCACAATGGTTTCGGGCTCTAGTGTTTCCACCTACAGTGACCATATCGTACATATGGACTGCCCATGGGACGAAGATGTGCCCTATCAAATTTGGGGTCAAAAGGTCAAAGGTCAAGCTCCTCATTGTTAGCGCCAATCATTCGCAATATACTTTGATACATCAATGTCTCTAGATACTGTATAATAACCTCAGGGAAATCACTGGTTTTACTAGCTTTATTTTAAGTGCATATATACCCGAAAGTTATTTGATTTTCGTTCATAAGGGGGGTGTTCTATCAGATGCGTAACTTGTGTACACTTCTGTGACGTAGGTAGCCTGGCGGAAGCTCTCCATGGACTACCCCTTGACCGTGGGGACGTTCGTTTTTGAGAAGGATGACCACATCAGCGTAGATCACCAGGATATTTCTGATGACGTAGCGGAATGGAACCTCATCATCAAGAGAGTGGAGCCTCGCCATTCTGGAACGTACGAGTGCCAGATCAGCTCCACCAGAGTCCTAACCTACCATGTGCATCTACACATACTTGGTAATTAAGTCATTTAAGTGGGTCTTTTTCTCCGTCGTGACCAAGTTATTCTGTCGTCACGCATTGAAGGCCACACTTTTGGCTAGTTTTATTTTATCAAACATATCCAACTATAGCGGTCATCACGTGATTCAGCGATTATTTGAGATGTGGTATATCTCTCATTGTCATTTGCTTATATGAGGAGGTTGTATTTATTATTAGAAGTTTTTGTAAGTAGAAAAAGACCCTGGACCCGAAAGAGCATTATTTCTACAAAGAAGTAATTCATTTATATTTCAATTCAGGGAAAAGGATTTATTGCTTCAAATTCATGAAATATGTTTAGGGGCTCACCGTCTAATGTAGTTGAGTGTAGCAATTACAACAAGAGCAGTTCTGGTGAATTTTCGGCATTTTGCGTTTAGAAAACGTATGTCAAACCATTCTTCTTCATAATATCATGGAAAAGTGTGGACATCTAGTGTAAAAGTAAAACACTAAACTACTATTGAAAGAAAACATTCAGTTCAGAACCAAACTTTTATTGCTAAAATGATCGTCTTCGAAACTTACAGAATTTTTCACAGGATATTAAACATTCGAAAATGGGAGGGACGCAACACAAGCGGGAGAGTTAAACAAAGCGATTAGGTCATGCTGAAAATTTGTTTATTTTAAAATCTGTTATATTGTGGTGTATGAAAAAGACTGACAAGGAAGAAAAGTCTGTGCTTACCATGAAGATTAGAAATATCCTCTTTCCTTGATTGACACAATCAATTAAATGACTGCAAGTTCTCGAAAATGAAATTGCAATAGTTATCATGTAAAAATATATATTGACCAATATGTTCTTTTATTGTCATGGAAGTATATTTCTATCATAGTCATCGATTGTATTATGTTTGGAATTGTTGTTGTATGCTATGAGGGAATAGTCATAGAATTGGACTATCTAGACCATGATTTACAATAGATTGAGAATTAGCAGGGAAACACAGAAATTTTTAAACATGAGCATATCGTAACACCTCAATTTCAAGAATGCCAGTTAAGTTAAGCATGACTTTATTTCATTCATCATCAAAATCATTGAAGATCAATATAGTATACAGTAATCGCAACAACATACTCTGGTAGGTCAACAGTAACCCCCGCACCCATTCCACCCGCCCCTGCGCCGCCCGGCCAGGGTGAATGCATAAGTATCGAAAACAAAACAAGAATGAGTTCTGAGTATTCTCTTTTAATACTTTTTAATCATATGAATTAAAATCTGATAAAATTAAATCAAGGTGTGAATGGGGATTTTTAAGGTAAATTAACATCCCTGTAACTCAATAACTTCCCTATGTCACCAATGAACACCAATAATAATTCATCTGAGTCAATACGAACTACCGATTATAGTCTCATTGTCAAAACAGAGTTATCGGACCTTAATTATGACCGAATAGTTGGAATAGATTGTTGGAAGGTTCTGGCTAAAAGTCTATGTTTAAAGTAGTTATTCAATGTATCTACATCACATTACTAGATCATTCATTTCTACTTTCATTTTTGTTGAAATTCTGCACACGTCTTAATACTAGAACGTACTTATTATAAGTAACCTTATATTTCACCGCGCGCTTGTTTAAGCTGCAGTGCCGGTACATGGCGAATGATTATCATTATAAATAATTTGAATGATATATGTATTAATAGGCAGTCATAGGAAATATAAAGACTTCGTAACTAATCTATTTCTCAAAACGAAGAGTATGGTGTGAAAATGAAACAATCGAATGGCCATTCGCGAAGAGAACTATAGGCAGTTTCTCTAAAGTAGCGAATTTCTGAAAGACCACTTATATTATGTGTATATATATTTAGCGATGTGTGAAAATGACTATTTCCCAGAGCTTCTCAAATTCATGTACGCTACTTATAATGTAATCAAGCCTATCTTGTATACACCACTACACATAAGTTACGATTGATTCTGATCTTACTCATAATATAGAGGAGGGCTGAAAGTCAGTAGAGGACCTGTCAAAACTAATATCTCTCAGCTCTCACGCGCCTTGCGTATCTGAATAGAGATTCTACGAGGACGGTGGGAGTTTTGAAAGAGAAAAAAGAAAAAAAGTAGCGTGGCATGTCTTTATCCTTTTAAGTGGAGCTATTTCTCCCAGATAGTTTATTTGTTATATGTAGATTAATAGGGTTTAAACCGCTCATACGCAAAAATAAATTTATCGTGTGTTGGATCAGTAGTACGACTGTTTGAGTATAAAATGAATGAAGGATGTATTGGAGTAGAAGATGTAGACTCAGTCAGGAATTGGGGATATGTATAAAATTAATATAATGATTATAAGAGAAGTAAATTAGATATCCACAAACGAGAAAGCGAGATTTATGAGAGGCGCGCTCTCTCTAGAGAGCAAAAATTTCGGAGAGACGGGGATAGAGGGGGAATTTTATAAAGAGGATGATACGCACAGAATGTGATGTATGAGCTACGGGTGTATTTGCGCGCAGTTGGAGAAAAGAGAGTTCGAAAGAATGTGAAAAATGAGAGGAGGAGGTGATTGTGTCAGACATATTTTGAGATAGAATTGAGTGAAAAAATGTGGAAAAGACTGTGACGCGCACAGCGCGAAAGGTAACTAGATAGTCGTCTTGGAAAGGTTTTATCTAGTGCTAAAAGGTACGTGTCAGAAGAGTTTTGTAATGTGATGGACTTATGTACACGCACGCTCTCGCGCTACACCACTCCTTCACAAGTCGAAAACGAGAAATAAATTGGAACATAGTTGTATTCCAAATTCGAGAGGATATTGAGCTACGGTAGGGAACGAGAAAGTAGCAGATTTTAGCGATGATCACATATTGTTTCGATTAATATGAGATACACTCTCGCACATGCTAAGGTAGCAGCCAGCGCGAAGTTTGAATAAAATTTTATTTTCTGCTGAAAAATATATGACACAGGCTCACACGCGGCGTTAACGTCTCTATAGAAAAACACTTATACAGAAGGGTGTTAGCGTAGTAATCAGAATGAGGCAGAAAACCTCTCGATAAAAGATGATAATATTGAGTACAGAATACAGCAGTGATTATTTTTGTCCCGGCGAATGGCATTCTTGCTGCGCTGAAAGCTACTTGCTCATGCGACGCGCGATTAAGTGAGATACGTGAAGTGTAAACGTCGAATCATACTCTCTGTGGTTACTGGATGAAATTGTGGGTGATTGCACTCTCGCAACTCATACACTCTTTATGGGCACAATGTTATCAGATTAAAGAGGATAATTATGATTTTAATACTTTTCTCCACATCACTCATAGGCTGAGTTGCAGGAGTGTATTGCGCGGGGTATGCCTTTTATGGTGGCTAATTTGTCGTTAGGCTGATATAAGTACGCTCGCACACACTGCTCATGAATGTATTGGTAATCATGGTGATTTAATGCGGAAGAGATTGTTATCATAAATGGAGCATGTCACTTGTAATTTACGATAATTATACTATATATATACGGCAGAGGCTATGATACATACGAACAACCAATATTAGTGAGAAGATGCTGCACGATGTAGTTGATAGTTGGGTGATATAGATAATTGAAATTTAGAGAAGAGCCGGTAAAGTGCTGAGCACACGCATTGTAATCAGGTAGATTGATGCAGCGTTTGATATGGATATCTGGATAATAATTTAGTATATCAGGGCTTGGGGAGTAGGGGCCGGCTTTGGATATTCTGAGAGCCTTAACTGATATGGTGTATGTTGGGGATTGTTCAGATGTTTAGGATCTTTGTAGCTTTATTTCTCAGTTAATACATACAGAATAAAGGGATGTCAATCTTGGTATAGCTCGCGGTTGCCTCATGTTTACTACGAAAAGTGAATGTGTGAGATAGAACGCTCGTGTGGAGTATGTGAACTAAGAATTTTTGCACGAGAGTGTAAACGATAAGTTGCTATCGATAATCAAGGGGTGGGAATGTGGTCAACAGCACGCACTCTCTCGTGTGGTAAATCTTGTTAGACCAGAGTATGCTCACGCGTTCTGGTGCAATGTGAAGAAGTGGCGCGATCTGCTCTCAAAAGTTGTGGGATGATGTAAGTGGTCGTAGTCTCTAACAGAGAGATAAACAAGTAACTTTGGAGGACTGGCATGAATAGACCTTCTCATGCATGTTTAGACATTGCTTTGAGAAAATTGGATCTAAACTATTCAGGACGTCATTATAACTTACATTATTTCAAATTTGATTCAAGAATTGAAAATCCGTGAGATTGACACTTCTAGCGCGTGGTGTGAAGCGCTTTATTAAAAAAAATTCAGCACTACGTTGGTACCTCATGTATTATCATAAAATGAAAGGAGTGTATAGTATGTAGTTTGCGCATTCTATGCACTCGAGACACGTTGACCTCGCTCACTCTCTGATCTTTCATATTTGTGCGAGGGTACTCTTATATAATGAGTCTGGTATTTAGTGAGAAAGAGTATACATTTTGAGCGGACGACGTGATGTTTAAATAGACGCATGGCATCTTAAATTAGTATTGGTTAAAATGGCCAAAATCAGGAGGGAGTTAAAGCATTGTGCAGAGATAGAAACGAAGTATATAAAAGAGAGCTGGTCCACCTCACATACTGAAATATTGGGGTCGAGCACAGGTCTTAAAATATAAAGATAGACCATTAATTTAAAAAGTATTCAACTCGTGCCATTAATCAAAGAATTTGCTTTGTTCTTCATTATATTTGTTTTTTCCAGATTCTCCGTAGAAGTTGAATCAGGTAAGAAGATTTATGCATGTAAGGAATTCTTTGGTCTTGATGGTTGTACTTTTAATTGCAGGCTTATTTAGATTCCTTGAGAAAATATGGAATATAGCTGAGGAGTTATCGTGAAGTACTAGATGAGGTCGGATTACGATCGGCGGTATCACTGTACACGCAAGTATCGTTAGTTGTAACTCACAATGTGCATAAGGAGGCTTAGATAAACGAGTAGGTGATCTTACGAGGGCGTGTGGAAGTGCATTGAGTTTATTTAAAATCAATTGAGTAAGATAAGGACTTTCATACTGTATCTATTAAATGTTTGGTTTTATATTTTATTATATAGGTTCCAAGTGATAGGTGTCTTGGCACACACGAAGTCTCTGACAACTGAGATAAGATGAGATACGCGCACCAGACACCAAGTGAGGTGCAGACCATAACTTAAGGTTATAGTGTATAACGCGTAATGACACAAGGTTCTAAGGGATCAAGATGTGAGTTGAAGATACTGGAATAAGATAAAACTATGTTATTTATGTCTCTGTAAGAATTAAACTATGACAGCGTTTCTCACTATAAATGATCAGGATCTCTAATATTTTTTTTCATACGAACGATCTCTTAGAAGAT
>CAJDSM010027025.1:9301-26107 GCA_903981925.1 Ostrea lurida | reverse complement strand
TAAAGTGTACATAATTATTGACAATAATTTGTACTAACATCACCCTTATCTTTTTATTTTTTTTATCTTTATCAGGTGTACACACACAAAAAAAAAAGATTGCTTACTTAACACAAAAAGACTTGAATTTAAAAACACATTTCACACCATCATCCGTCAAACCTATTTACAGGTCAATTAGACCTGCAAATTAATATATACTTTAGCACTTCAACGATAATCTCCAAAAAGCAATTTTTCTCTTGAAGAAATAGGTTTTTTTCTACTGGCTGAACTTGTTGCTGCACTTTATGAGCTATTTATAATATAAGATTACACGGGTGACGCTGATCTATACTGTTTTGCTGCCTGTCTTTTGACGTAATTTACGGCCTGTGAAATTGCAGAAATGATACGAAGAGAAGTAAAATCTGGCCGACACCTACCTGCAGCGAGATCAGATTTTGCTGAGCCGTTATGTTCCAGTCACAGATGAGATTGTTCATATACCGAGAGGACCTGTAGCCAGGGGAGGTCACCCATTGGTTCTGGGCTGCGGCATTGAGATTTCCCCCACAACCATCAACAGCAACTACAAAACATTCCATTGAAAATAAATACTTCAGTTTTATAGTTTTCTTGACATGTTCAATAAAGTTGACAGTAAAGATGCAAGAAAGAAAAAATATTAAAGGAAAGAAAGAAAGATGCAAAAAGATAAAACAGAAAAAAGCAAGAAAAAATTAAAATATATGAAAAAAGAAAGAGAAAAGCAAGAAAGAAATGAGAAAGAAAAAGAAAAGAGACAAAAAAGAAAGATATTTAATTTCTTTTCTACAAAACAGATACCACATTTGTAACGTACAAGAAATCAATCTTCTATTGACAAGAGCTAATTATTGCTCACAGTAATTACAACATGAGAGAACATTGCTATACATTTGACAGGGTTGTTGAGCTTGTATAAAAAGCCCTGTAAGGACAACCGTCGACATCATTGACAACAGCCTAACATGGAGAGAGACAAGATCAGAACACGAGGTGTGTCACAGCAAAGTTTGTCACCACTGTGCAGAGCCCCATGTTCAACACCGACATTAAAATACAATTACGCAAAACTCCAAATTTGTCCAGTTTTACTTCAGAGTTAACTGTAGTATTAGAGAGATCAGATAAAGGGAGTTTTCCATAGACAACAGGTAAAATGACTTCTTCAACAGTGATCTGATCATAAATGAGTTTTTTCTACAAACAGCAGATAAAATGCGATTTTCCATTAACTAAAAATACCCTTATCATTGTTCTGTGTTCAAATTCAGAAATTTTTTTTCCCCAATGCAATCAGCTAAATTTTTTTTTACATATTGAAATCAGTCTTAAATTCTGTCTGTCATTTTCACACTCTGAAAAAAAAAATCCTCTGGATCAATTTCAACCAAACTTGATACAAAGAATCATAGGATACAAGGAAGAAAAGCAATAATTCAAACAAAAATTCTCTTTCTGTTCCCATTCTAAATAAACGACAGCTTAGACCAGTATGAAGCAATACAAAGGCTGGTTAAAGAATTGATCATTCTCATTCAATAAATTGAGGTTTTATATTTGGTATGCCACAATTTTAAAATGTATACATTGATTATTTTGAGCCACAGGAAAGTTTCTCTTGTGGTCATTTTGTTTGTGTGTTCAAGGTCATTTCAAGGCCACATTTTCTATACCAAGGATTTGAAATTCCATACAACTGATGAAAATTATATATTAGTACTGTGATTCTTTTTTTTTTTTTTTTTTTTTTTTTTTGGTCTTAATTTGAAGAAAAATCCCTATGTATGCACATATTTCTGTCTGTTTTATCAGAACTAAAAAACATTTTTAAAAACTTTTGTAATAATAAGATATATATCTACCTATATATCTTTTTAAGATTTAATCTCCCTAATAATTCTAAAATTGTTGTGCCTTGATAATTAATTCTGTCCTACATGTGAGATTTTTTGTAAGTTTTTATATTTGTATATTATGACATCAGACTAATACACAGCGTGTTCTGTTAGAACTGCTCATATTGTGACCCTCCCTGATTAACACTGCCTATAGACAAGAAGAAAACAAGAATGCACAAAGGCTAAGCAGATTAACAGGACCAATTTTCACTTCAACAAGTTCAAAAGCACATCTTAAATATCAGTGGCACTCAGGAAGCATCAAATTCAGATCAACGCCCAAAACTATAATGGTGCTATCTACTGCTTGAAAGGATCATCTTGATGGCTACCGAACAGAAACTTGATCTAGCAGCCACAGAAAACACCTTGGTAAAGAAAAAGTTTCCACCTGATGGGTCTAGAAAAATAAAATAAATAAAATGGTACTGCCTAACTAGAAATGACATGTGTATGTCACACGCCGGGGTCGCGGGGATTACTGGTACCGACCCCATCATGGAGCCGGTGTGTACGGGGTAGGCCTGCCGCCTAAGACGAATTCTGTATCTGCTTTCTGGAGTCACAACAATGACCTTCTTCTCCATCAGTGGAACAGACAATAATTGTCAATTAAGAGAGGATACTGTATGCTAGATACAGGGAGAATGTTGGGTGTTGGCTACAGAAAATATAAATCTCTCTCTCTTTCTCTCTCTCTCTCTCTCTCATTCCCATTTTTTAATTCAACAAAATTTCACAGCTGCGTAAAAAAAATAAAAATAAGAGCTTGTACTCAATCTAACCACACAAAATCATCTTGTTGTGTGCTTATACTTTTCATTAAAAAAAAAGTTTTTTTCTGGGAAAACAAATTGGATTCAAGATACAGGGCTTTAACACAAAGCCATTTCTGTTTATAATTCATAAACCTCAAGTTTTCATCCACAAGGAAACTTTAACTGTCAGAAATCACCAAGATGCAACTGGATCTAAACAAACCCCGTTTTCACTTCTGCAAAAACATCTCCACCTCTCTCTAAGAAAAGCTACCTGTTATTAGAGATTTATAACAGTCAAACTGTTTTTTCATCTTATCTAGGTTGTTTTGGGTGGACCGAAAAATTGAGAAATTGATAATGCTTAAAGACTGATGTCAATCTTTCACTTCCTGATAAAGATTTAAATGTCAAACTAAATATTACAATTAATCCATACTGTCTCATCATATTTTTTTCTTCCAAATATCATTATACACTACAAAGCATGACTGTCAATTTCTGCACTTTTTAAATCATCCCATTTTTGTTCAGAGGAATCTTAAAACTCTGCAAGTTTTATGTTTGCATAAAAATTTACAATTGTATAAATGTTAAATGCGATCCATTAAATTTTCCATACAATTTAGCATTCTGGCAAGCTCTCATTGTTCTATAACATATCCCCTGCAGACTCCTCTCTCCAGCACAACCAAGATGTACTTGGCAAATATTTATACAACTCAGTGATTTTTGGGTGGAGCTGCCTATTTCTTGCATGCTTTGGTAATCGATCAATGACGACAATACCACGACCTTTGTTATCCCAAATCAATGTCACCGTACAGCTCTCAGGTGGTGACATAAATTTCAATTTAAACAACCCCCTCTGACTCCCGTTCGGGAAAAATGTTCTATTTAAAAAAGTTTCAGTGTTTTGTTTTCTTTTGTTGCAGCCTCTATCATTCAGAATTAGCAACAATAAATCTATTTTATATTACATAAAATGTGCTTAAAATCCCACTTGCACAAAATTCATCAAATGGAAAAATTTAAAAACATTCCCTCATTTTAGCATTATATCATCTAACCGAAGAAGCCCATGGGCAACATCACTCACCTGGGTGACCTTGGCCCTGTCGTTTGCTGTTATTTGGCACTTGTGATTTCTAAAAGAATTTCCATCAATCTTATATTCCCATGAAATTATTTTTACCCGAAATTGTGGTCCCACCCTACCCCAAGAAGCATGATTTTAACAAACTTGTATTTGCACTGTCAAGCTTTTACATTGAAATTTCAGTGATTCTTGAGAAGAATTTTTTTTTAGAAATGCCCGAACCCAATTTATGCCTTTTTGTAATTACCTCCCCTTTGAAGAAAGAAAGGTCCTCCATTTGAATAAACTTGTATCCCCTTCACCTGTACCAAGTTTGACTGAAACAGGCTTAGTAGTTCTTGAGAAGATTTTTCTATCTATCATAATGTAAAACTTTGATCCCCTATCATGGCCTTACACCCCCCCCCATACTCTCCACTCTTCTGGCTGAGTGACTCTTACAGTGAAGAATTTTAAAGAAGATTTTCCCTATATAGCTGTGACCCCCCTATTGTTGTCCCATCCTGCCCCTGGGTGCCATGAATTTTACAAACTTGAATCTCCACTATGTCAGGAAGCTTTCATTTCTGGTCCAGTGGTTCTTTAAACTTGAATCCCCTTCACCCAAGATTGGTTCTGGAGAAGAAGTCTAATGTCAAAGTTTACACAGACAGACAGATGGATGGACGACAGGTGATCAGAGATCAGAGATCAGAAGAGCTCACACACGAGCTTTCAGCTCAGGTGAGCTAAAAGAAAAGGGGGGGGGGTGTAATATTGAACATTGCATCTGACAGATAACCTAAGAAAACCCTCATTGAGAGACCTATCACAGGGCCTTTTTTCTTTCCCCCTATATCACATCTGATCACCCCAAAGCACTTAGGCATCTTGGGCGTACTTAAGCAAAGGAATGTGTGTGTCAGCCCTGACATTAGTGGGGGTCTTAGACAAGATAAGCCTTCCCATGAAGCTGCCCTATCACTGAGGAACAGTCAGCAAAATGTCATTTGTTGCTCGTTCCCAGTAACAAATTATTGATAAGAGAAGCAAAACATATTGAAAAGACCCTGGGTGCAAGTTCAGATTGATGGGGGCAAAACAAATTGTCATTGATCAACATATTTTCACACATTTCAAAAATATCCAGTAATTTCTCACGCCCAGTAAATTAGTTGGGTTTTTTTTAAAAGCTATAAGCCTGAGACTATACCGGTATTTTGTTTTATCTGACACAATTGACTCCAAATTCCGATTATACAAAGTTCTATGTTGAGTATTTAACTGGTATGCTAACAAAGCATGTACATAATTATGCAGCAAAATTTCTATGTATACAAAATGCCGTAAGAAAAGGGTGGGTCAGAAATTACACTACACGTTTCCATGGTAAACTCTGAGGTATTCGATGGAATATGCCATAACACATTGCTTTCCGTGTCACAAAATACATTTACGTAGCAAATGCACTTCTAAATCTGTTCATCGAATCACCTCTAGATCTTAACCAAAAAGACCCAAACCATTTCTTCAAAATTAATCATTCCTTGAAAGAAAAAAAAAACAACGCAAGAATTGTTTTCACCTTTAAGTTCAGTAAGGAGCTGTTTCAATGACTTGCATGCGCACTGAGAATCAATTTTGGCACTCTTTTAAAATCTGCGTTTTTTTTATAGACATCTCTGATAAATATGTCATATTAATCTGCGTCATTTAAAAGAAATAAAAATCGTAAAGATATCATTGATTGATGAATTCAAAATAACATCCTCCGAAACTTACAAATAATATTTCACATATATTTTTCGTATAAATTTGTAAATTGTTACCTTACAGTGATGTTTAGTTGCTAAAGATTTTTTGCTGATTTTTTGTACAATTATTTCATATATTCTTAGTCTTTGGTCTGTTTACAATTACTGTCATCTAATGACCAGTACGTATTAATTAGGCCAATTAATTTCACAGCTTACAATATCAAAAGAACAAACATTGCTACATAAAATAGCAAATGAAATCTACTCCTAAATCATGATAACCTAGCAGGGAAACTCGATGATTTTTAGATATTTTGCAATCTATCCATTGATACTGCACTTCTCATTAATCAAAATCTACAGAATAAATGCAGACAACAAACATCAGCATCAACACGAGATTACAATATTCCTGGTGAAGTAGGTCCCCTGAGATCAGTGAACTCGGCTATCACCATCCATATCACACAATGAGAATTTTTAGAATAATCTCTTCACAGAAGCACCTGCAGAAGGTTTATTAAGACACTCAATAGCGTTATCAATATCATCAGCAATTTTATATCTCTATCAGCTTCTTTTTTTATTAGACATTTCAATAAAAAACACGGCCATTACTAATTCATTAACGGTACATATGTAATAGAATTATCTTAATTCACTCCATCATGTACTTTTGAACCAAGAAAAAAAAAACCAAACTAAGTATTTCTGAAAAAGTTTAAACTTCTGGGTGGTGCATTCAAACATACTGTAAGTAATCTGTTAAACTATCTACATATTTGATAATAAGGGAGGCTTTATCACCCTCCCTGTAAACTAATGACTACTCCCCCACCTCAGCCGTGCTTAATAAGCTGCTCCCTATATAGGACAAGCCGTGACCTTGATTCTGGGAGGTTCCCCTCAGAGAGTAAATAAAGCATTCATTACAGGCTGAAATAGACTTATTTCTTTCCACTTTACACCAAAAAAAAAAGATTGAAGTGGGTAAAATATAGGAAAAAGGCAATAAGATTATTAGTGGTGATTATGAGCTAGGTGTTTCTGTAAACTAACGAGTGTCAGAGTATCAGGAATATATAGACAGCTGTATCGCGATACATATGATTCATAAAAAAATTTCACTTCGGAATTTCAAGGTCTCTAGCACTGTATATATAGCTGTATACCAAACTTATATAAATTTATATGTGCCTTGCAGTCTTTAGAATCCGAAAAAAGAGCTGATGACTCATAATGCATGCTTTACTTCTTTTAAAAAAAAAAAATTAAAGAGTTCATAGTTAATTATTTTCAGCATCAATTATAGGTTTTTCTTTAAAGTTTGTGGTTGAGGCTATTAAATTTTCTTTAAATTTTGCATCATTTTTATTTTTTTTTCACCACAAACCTTCACACATTAGTAGTATAATAGGTTTTTATTAAGACCTAGCTTCATAAAACCTGCTGCAGTCTCGTCTTTGTCATATAAACCATCACATTAGAGAATCGGAACACGCCCAAATTTTATTGATACCAGGAGATATCAAATTCACTTAAATCTCTCCACTTTAAGAGTGTTCAACATCCCCTGAGATATAAATATTCCCCTGCGGACGACGATGAAAAAAGCTCGCTGCCAGTTACAGCTACTCCCTCTAATTAAATTCCAACTTTTGTTTACACAGCTAGGATAATTAATGGAGGGGCGTTTCATCAAGTACAGATATATAATAAATCATTACACAAAAATAGTGGTAAATTCAGCAGCAGCAGAGAGAATGTGTAGAAGTCTATAGCAGCACAGAGAAAACTGTGTAGAAGTCCAGGTTCCTGCCAGCGTTTTACCAACATCAATCATTTTAGACAAACTGGGTATTCTATGAGGTATCAAATGAAACTTCTCCAAATGAATAAAAATAACTACTGTGGAATCATCATTGTTCGTGGGGGACCAATGTTCGTGGATTTCGTGGTTCACACTTACCCACGAATTAACATCCCCACGAACATGTTTTATTTTCCTTTTAATCTTTATAAATATTATGCCGTTCACATTATTTATCAATTACCCACGAAATTACGTCCCCACGAACCAGCAAAATTTTGGTTATACCCACGAACATTGGCCCCCACGAATTAAAATGATTCCACAGTACTTCTAACCGAGAAGAAGAAAATTGATAATGCTCTTTCTCTTGTGATCTCTTAAAAATATTTAGAATAGATTTTTAGTTTTTTACTAACACACTACCAAGGATGAACAAAAGACACAACACTTAACGTCAAATTTATAATTAAAGATTATTTCTAATTTATCAAAATGATTGTGTTTTTCCAGCAAACATTGTCAATTTGTGATCAAAATAGAAATTTCTAGAAACACTTATGACATTTTAAGACATTTAAAACTTCCAGGTCTCAAATTCTGTTGAGATGAAAACTGCTAGCTATTACAGCCAACTAAAACCCCTTAATTATGAAACTGAAACTTCCTCTGAAGACGAAAAGGCACCTTATAAAGACCAAATCAAGTGATTGATGATTATAAATTGTGTTAATTAAATATTACAATATATTTGTGACGTACAAGTGCCTCATTCAGAGATAGATTTCTGTCATCCATAATCAGATTTCTCATCGCAGAGATAAAAGATCTATTCAAATTGGGATGAAATAAAACAGTATGTTATGGAGGCCAAAAAGGAAACCAGATCATGATACGTTTGACTGACAAACACAATAGGTCAGGTGAAATGTGATTTAGCATGTTTTTATGCAGATGAGGAGATTTCTACGACAATTATCAATTTCAGTCACACCTTCCCCTTTATTGTGGTGAAGAAACAAATGACTCTTTTAATATAATAGCTTCAGAACTCCAAATACCTGTGGTCTTCCTAATCATGTAACTAGCGCCATCTATAATCGACATCAATATTTAAAATAGAAACTATATATATCGCCCCTAAATGATTACAAATATTGACACAGTTTACCACTATATATAAAGCAACAAAAGATACAGTAGGATGTGGATTTATCAAAAATTTATTGATTGTTTTTTTAATTTCTGTAGCAAAAGGGAATTTTGAAGAAATTATTAGCTAGAACAAATAAATAATGTTCAAATAACACCACAGGGAAAGTATCATGAATGTAAAATGGAAATTTTGTTCAGTGATGATATCTCCAAATTAAAAAACTTGCAAAATTTTACTTTTTTTACAATGAAAATAATGCAGGTTAATAGTAAGAACAGCCACTAGGAGCATGACCCCCCCCCCCCCCCCCGCCCGCCCCCGACGTTGGAACTAACTTTGGAACTCAAGATTTACCGACAGGACACCTACCACATACACCCACTGTCTAACTGGCTTCACAATCGAAGGGCAAAAAATATAAGCTGTGGACATTCGCTTTTTCATTTCTTTCTACAGGTCCAGCCAGCCATCATGAAGATGCTATTTCTCCTTAGGATTAAACAAAATTTACTCTAGCCTCTATGCAAGTGTTCGTTTTACTACTTTAAATTCGTTTTGTACTCACCCGCAAACCAGATGGCGCTGAAACCTGCCATTTGACTGTCCTGGTCGGCATGAAACTTGACTAGGAGATCATTGGACGAAGCGAGGGGAATTATGGGTAGCCTGCTTCCACTGTAGTTTCCGACCAGCGGATCCAGGGTGGAGCGACCGTCGTAAATGCTGACAACATCGTAGCCATTCTCTACATCAAATGCTTTAAACTGCAAAAGTTTCAGCATACATTAATGTATCTACCCATAAATACCAAATATTTTCTCCTCCCTATCAAAGAAAAATTTACATTCTACAGATTAAACACTATATAATGGGAAATTTTAATTTCTTGTTTTCATTTCAATGTTTTGAAAAAAAAAAAAAAGATTTATACTATCAATTTAATCGTAATTTAGGACCAATATTAAATTGAAACTGTTGTGCAGCAATAAACAATTCAAATTCAAAGTGGGATGCAATAAATTTCAAAGTATTGGAGTGAATTTGTGACAGTGAAAATTTCCCACTGCAGAGTGATTCCTAAACTTGACCCTTCCCAATCTTTTACAGCTGATTTGGCCCTTCAAAATCTTTTACAGCTATCTGATTTAAGGACCCTCTCTACACTGCACACAAAAGAGCTAGTAATTTTAAGCAATTAGTTATCTGCCCTTAGATCTAAATTGAAATACACATAATATTTTGGATATTACCAAATTCTTAATCAGTTCAAGTATTTGTAACATGTCAGTAGGTAAAGATAAGTTAACTGAACTCTTTAATTTATTTCCATGTCTTGTTTTCATTTAAGTGAGCAATGGTGATTTCTTTTCATCCATACTTCATATCTTTGTACATTTTTCATGGGGGTAAATGGGCCGCACCATATATTAAAAACTACTTAGATAAACTTAATATTAACACCTTAATGTAATTTCATTTTCTCAGTGTCTAAAAAAATTTATTCATTAGTGTATAGAGGGTCCTTAAGATTATTTCTGATACAAACATAATCTGAGACGGCCTTACTTGTAAATAGACTCTTGTTCCTACAGGTGTACGAATGCTCCATTGACAGGATGAGAGGGGTGGGTATTGATGAGGATAATACGGTGATTGGAATGTTCCATTGTTTCCCTGATATCTATTGCCACAGTAACCTGCAGAAAAAAAAGAGACGACCATCAAATCAGCTATCATTTTCGAATCTGCCGCCGTAAAAACTTTTAAAGACTAGAGCTAGCCAATCAGAAATGTCTAGCCTAGTTCGATCTTCACATCTCATGCCATTTTTCTTTGCATAATATACATGTACATGTACCATAGCCTCAAAAGTTTTAAAAGCTAGATGTCTTTGTCTGTTGATAATCTACGATCTGAAAGGCTGCCTTGTCACATTGATAAAACCTTTTCCTGCTGCCAATACTAAAGACTTTCTACAAGATATTTACAGTGATATGATTTTTCAAAGACTTCTGTAAATTTAATTGCATGAGGTTTTTCGACAGAAAATATGATACCATATGTACAAATTTACAGCAGGTTTAACACAGGTTCAATTTTCTTTCAATACCTATCAACATGTGCATATCTGATCAATATCAGAGCTCCTCTCATCGTATAAACCATTTATTTACTAATAGGGAAAGTGTCACCCCCAAATTGTGTCAAAAATGTCACTTTAATAGGTCAAACTAACACTACAATATACACCCAACAATTTTAAAATTTTATTCCACAACAAAAAATTCCAATGGTTTTGATAATTTGTCCTAAAACACCTAACTCATAGTGCCATACAGTGATATGATGCACAGGATTTCCTTATGCTAATAAATAATGTACAAATTAATTCATGCAGTCTTGAATAATCAAGAATTGTGGAGGTCTTGTTACTTAACAAAACAAAAATGGAGCATGTCAAGTGTACATTAATTCTAATGGGTTCGTTTTTTAGGCCATCAAATATTAGCAGAATTAATGGTGCATGTATTATAATTTTTTTTTTAAAAAATACCGTTATACTTCTTTTTTTTTTTTTAAATGACACATTTTAATTATCAAAATTGTTGTGAATCTTAATGGTATGTAACAAACCTTGAATAAACTGATATACAGTATTTATACAAGCTCTGAAATTTCAAGTTGATTATTTATCATCTACAAGGACAAATGTTCTCTCTGATATGTCTCTGTGCTTACTTTTGCTTCCCTGTACATATCAAGTAAGAAATGCACCAGATGATTACTGGAGACCAGCTTTATTCATTTCAATTAATGNCCTTCGTGCTTACTTTCGCTTCCCTGTACATATCAAGTAAGAAATGCAACAGATGATCATGGAGACCAGCTTTATTCATTTCAATTAATGTTTGACAGCATACCTTTTCCAACCTAACTATATCAACAAAGGTTGAAATGATAGTACATAGCATTTCTGATGGCGTGGCTCATGTGCACAAGACAACTAGTACGTGAATCTGGAATTGTTTTAATTTAGGGAAATGATGCCCTATTTGTATTAATCAGGGCTCGCACAAGTGACACATTACTTAAGTGTGACTGTTACACAACAATCAGGCATTAAATCTCATCTTTTTACATTAAATTTTCTTTTCATAAAGAAGATTCTTTCACTATAAATTTAAAATCCACATTCAGAGAAATAACAAGGTTAAAAATAGCACTCAATGCTCCGAGATCGAGATCAAACTATCTATTCTACAATTGACAAGAAGTACACAATTTCCATAAGAATACCACTTTGACAAGATACAGCCCTTAACAAAGCGTGGATTTCAGCACACGCCCATTTTTTGGGCTCCTGTATAGACAAAGCCTATTGAAAAAATCCTTCAATTTTACGTGTGATATGGATACTACTGAGAGGGGTCAAACCACAGCTTTACACACGGGGGACGTATAAGGTTTCTGTCTTCTATTGACTAGGGGTACCACAAACAGACCCTAGCACATCCTGGTTATTAATTTACGTAAGAATTAAATATCGCTCAAATAAAGTGCACATGTCGCACAGAAATTGCCAGTGACAATGTGCTGAGTAAAGAAGATGACATAATCTTTAAAAATCAATATCAAAGCTTTATAGTGGCTAATTACCCACTGTACTGAAAATCATTCAGTCCGAGTTCTGAAAGTAGACATCAAGGTAAAGCCGAAAATTTATCGTTATCAAGTCTTGGATCATATTATTCGTACCGATCTATTTCTTGACAGGAAGTGAAATTTTTTTTCTTTTAACTTTTCATAATTTTTTTTCATTTTCCATAACTAAAAATGGGTGCTAGCTTTGAGCCACAAAAAAAATTTTACTTCAAAATTCTAACCATAAAAAAAATCATTAAAATTCTTACACCCTGTTTTCCAGAGTTCACAAAGAAACGACTTCAATATAGACTAACACAAAGACTACGAACTATCTACTATCGCTTTATCACCCGCTGATGAAATCTAACCCCGAGGTGACAAAACCATAAATTGTTCTGTCTTTCCGTTGATCCCACATTTCAAGGTTAATAAGCACGTCAAATGTAAAACTAATCTTGCTAACGATGTTTTAATGAGAGAGAAATTTTTTGCTCCAACTTTGGATCATTTCTCATTAGAAAGCTGAACTTTTGTGCAACCTTTATATTTACGAGACAGGTCTCACCTACAGCACATGCACTGTTCTTTTTCATTTTTATAATGACTGCGTACTTATACTTACTACAGTACAATTCAGCGATAGAGATTCCCAATTTTGACAACTCGCAATTAGTTGCTAGTTCTCTTAAAATATACTCGCAATTTCCAAAGATTTCTCACAAATTAAGACTAAAAACTTGACGCTAAATTCTTAATTTCAGATGACACCATGTGTTTGGCTTAAATTTCCTATTCGATGCAATAATGACACAAAGTATAGACAAACAACTGATACAATAACCGGCAATTTTTTGCGAGTTTCCAAATTCTCAACTCGCAAATTAGATATTTCAACTAGCACTTTGCGAGTTTTATATAATGAATTTCTAACCCTACAATTCCTATATCTCCTTTCACATAGTTAAAGCATTCTAATTCAGGATTACCACATAAATATAACAATAAAGTCTGTAAATACTACTACATAGAAACACAGACCATACTGTTGTATGATCGATTGCACTAGTTTCACCACTAAAGTACCACACTAGTGCACTTCATCCTGTATACATTTTCATTGATACTAGTACATACAGTACTCAGAACATTTTTATCATTATACAAATTTTTTAATACAAACTCTCTTTCTCTTACGATTAGGAAACCTGACATAGAAATACAAATTCCTTCAGTCCCTACCTGAACAATTTCTTTCATCTGATTGGTCAAGACAATCGGCAACTCCATCACACAGCCAATCAGAACTGATACACTTGCTTCCATCTTGGCAGCGATACTGCTGTTCAGCACATGGCATAGTTTGGCACACAATTGGCAGTTTCGCTTCACATGGTCCTAGGGACCAGCGATATTTACCAAAGTCAGTCACACTCAGTACGTTTATAGAAGAACACAGTTTATGACCTGCAAAGCGATGAAAGTTCGCTTGTCAGACATAGTAATCTGTCCAATCAAGTCGATTAATTTTGCATCTTGTACGCAATAATTAACTGAACATGAAATTGGTGTCGATATATGATATTTACTTACTAGTATATGGAAACATTTCTCCACATCCATATATTATGGTTTAAGTATATATTACAGATTTGAATTGGAAGATGATGCTAAATTTATTTTGATTAATTGCTCAAGAAAACTAACCAAATTTTTTTTTTGGTCTGCATTAATATTTTACTTTGCTCAGCCAATACAGACACATATTACACTTGAAGATTTATTGACCTATCAATATTTTTTGCTCTTCTATTGATAATGAAATTTTCTTCACTGATTGCTCTACAGTGTGAACAAGTAGAAGAAGCCTGATCTACAGTTGGCCACGCTGTGCTTTGAATGAAGGGCAATTCTCCAATGATCAGCATTCGGCCATGTACGGCTAAACGAATCTAAATCTTGCATGATTTAACACTAGCTTATATGAAATTCATATCTTAGAAACATTTCAATATACTAGATAACCTACTGAATAATGTAGTCACCAGGTAAAATTATTTCCAGAAATGTGAAATGACCGGTAATTTTTTTGTCCACTAGATGATATGTAATTAACAACTACAAACAAGCAATAAATAATTCTTCCTTAAACATCTGAATTTGTGATCCTATATTTGGTGTGGTACTTGGTATGCAGAGGAGCTAAGAGTGTTGTGAAATAGTTACTTCATTTCTTATATCAATTATCTTATTTGTGCAATCAAAGACAGTTACGTATTTTCGCGGTATTAATTGTGACGTAATAATTACGCTAACATCGTTACTTAACGATCACATTGTATGTAACGCATAGAAACTAAAGTATCGAAATGTTGAAACGTCTTTTTCGTTTATCCATCGCTACAAAGAGAAATACAAAATATGCCTTTACCATGTTGAAAGCCCAGCGGCTGATTCAGGGACCAGAACCCCTGTTCTACATTTGTCACCTGTCCATCCGTCCAGCTGTAGTGACCAGTCGTCTCTGGACAAACCTGTCAAATTTTTAATAAAAAGATCGATTGATTATTTATTGTTTTACGTCCCACCGAGAATATTTCACTCATATGGGACATCAACATTGCCGGTGAAGGCTGCAAATTTAGGCTATGCTCAGCACTCAGGGCCTTTGAGCAGGGAGGGGTCTTTATCGTGCCACACCTGCTGTGACACGGGGCCTCGATTTTTTAGGTCTCATCCGAATGACCGACCATTCAGTTGCCTCTTACGACACGCAAGGGGACGCTGGGGACCTATTCTAACCCGGACCCCCACGGGTCAAGAAGAAAAAGATTGAAAAACTATAATGTAAATTTATTTTTTAAATTAAAAAAACCTCCTTCCATACAAAGCTATATTCTTGGCGGTTTTCAAATTCCATACTAAAGAGGGAAAATCCTTTTAAAATTTAATTAAAATTAATCTAGACACTTCCTTCTAAAAGGAGAAAAAATAATAGAAAAATAGAATGATTAGAAATGACCTTTGGGCTTTCTCATCATGATTTTGGTATTCAAAATAACCAAAACAAATTTACATTTTTCTGTCATTAAAGATTTAAAAAAAAAATCTTTAAAAAATGTGGCACCGTTTCAGAAAAAAAGACAACAACAAAAAAAGTAATGCTTTTGAACCCATACAAGATAACAAATTTTGCTTGTATATATCAAAAAGAGGCCTATGGGTTATAACGCTCACCTCAACCATCTTGCTTAAACACATATATCAACCCATTACTTTGGGACATTAGTAGTGTAAAACTTTAAGCCCCAATTTAATACTTACTTCCCTTCTTTGATCCTAGGATCATGGTTTAAACAAAACTGGCTATACAAAATATTGAGGATGCTAGAATTTTAATTTCAAAATGTATCCTTATGGTTCTTGGGAATTAAAATTTCCAAACACTCTTTGGCCAAACCTTGTCCCATGGATTGATGAAAATTAATTTTACATGGGGGCATTTCATATTATTTTGTTTGATAAATTGTACAAGGAAACTTTTCACCCCATATTATTAGTCTTACTCTCACACATTGAAAAAAGTCTTGCATCATATGCACCAAGAAGAGCAGTCTGCATGAGCTATATTTGCTACGTTAAAGTTGTACACCTTTTGTAAATGAAAGAATTTTGCCAAAATAGGACAGAATTTTTTTTCAATACGGTATATATATGAAAAACTTGAAATCTCTCTTGTAGCTCCATCTCAGCCACATGCACAGGTCATTATTATAGATTGAGTCACTTAGATGTGGTAGATTGTATAGTAAAATAACTATGGTTTTTAGTGGGTTTTTTAAAGACACTTTTTATTGATTCATTCCTTTGTAAAACTTTAACCCTTGATTGTGGCCCCACTCTAGCCCCATTACTTATTTATACTTTGTAAACTTTAACCCCACCCACCCCCCCCCCCCCCCACCCCCCAGATTGTGACTTTATACTTTTAGCCCAAGGATAAACAAACTTGAGTGTACACTACAAAAGGAAGCTTATTGCTTTGACCTCTCCAGCCCATTCATTTAAACACATTTGGTATTATAAATTCTCTTCAGATATAGATTTATACTTTACACCAAGTTGTATTGAAGTTGGCCCATTGGGTTTTGGAAAAAAAACAACAACGTGAAAACTTTACCATAACCTTACTTACAGACACCCAGACTCCCGGTAGTGAACTAAAAACACAATTTACAAAAATGATTTTCTTAATTCCCGCAGAATTCCCGATATCCCCGCCATCATTTTCTGGATCTTTTGATGACCACAAAAAACGACCATTGTGGGTTTATTGCGTTATTAGCAGCCATTTCCCTGTCACTTACCGATCCAGAATGAGCGGCCTTCCCACCCCTGGAGGGAGCGGAATTTGTCGTTCTGCTGATGCTGCACATTTTCTATGAAATATCCAAGCTGCTGGTTCTGATTATATCCCTTTATCTTCAACAACCAGCCTCCATAACTATACACAAAAAAAAAATGATATCATGCATATATCACATTCTTTGAAATTTCAAGGGAAATACAAAAAAGTTCACGTTTGTAGTATCTATTGAATGTCTATATGCGTTAAATCGATCAGCTTTACATAAGTGATAACTTTCAAAAGCCTTTAATCGATTTCATATAATATAATAC